>CAWUFW010009377.1:600000-790239 GCA_963921515.1 Calotriton arnoldi
TAGAGTGGATACAGATGGTCATGGAGCAGACCCCATAAGCCAATACAGTTTGTGTTTGAGTGTAATTATAAGGTGCTACCATTGGTTTGGCTAGCCTTCACTGTGAGGGTTTCGAGATGAGCGGTTCTGCCTTTTTTATTATGCATTGACTCCATAAGATTGGCTTGGCTTGTCTTCACCTCTCAGAGCTACTTTGAGGGTGCTGGCGAGCTACCAGTAGCTCCCGAACTACTCGTTAGAGACCCCTGCCTTAGACAAACACGCAATCAGGAAAACCCAGATCGATCCCACAGATAGGCAGAAACACCACAATGGTCTTAGGAGATTGGCCCCAATAAAACACGTTTGGCCGAAAGGGCACACGTTCCCAAAAAAACATAAAGTCAGTTGCCACACCAAGTCAGGAACACTCAGCCAATCAGAACACAGCATGCACACAAAGTGCAGTGAGAACCTCCTCCCCATGCTGGTCATCTGGACACGTACCAACTGGTCCCACATTGTGTCCATGCAAGGTCGAGACCCACCTGGGCTTCTTATCAAATTACCAGATTTATGGCCCCATGACTAGGTCCAGATTTCTGTCTCCAAAGAATTGTACAAATTGCTTTATGATGCTTCATGTAATGTATAAAAAGACAGCCGAAACCAATGTGCTTTGAGACAGTCTTTAGATCCTGACTCTGTGTTCTGCTCTCCCGGCCGCTGCGTTTAATTAAACCAACTGTTCCTGTTTAGCCAAACACTTCTTGTCTTTTATTCTTTCAAGGTTAATTTATATTTGTGCAACAGCACCCAGCCCATTTCAAACTCATGTAAAACAGTGACTTGCCTACTCTTCCTAGATCTCAGAATTAAAAATGAAGGAAACCACCTCATCATCTTCCTGTACAGGAAATCAACGTAGCATAACCCTCTGAGGCTTCTCAGAGACAGCCTTCCTTTGGCCAATTCCTGAAGCTCCGTAGGAACTGTACTGTGTAACGAGACTTCTTCAAAGAAGGTCTATATTCAGTAAAAAACTCTCGGAAAGGGGGTATTGGGGATGCTTGATTAAGACAACCATGGAAAGGGCATGGTATAGCCCTAGATAAATCGTTCTGCAACCTACAGAGAGATCTTTTACAGCTAAAATTGCCTGTGTTACCACGTTCTTGCCTGACATCAACAAAATTGTCAAGGCAATTAAGAAACACTGGTCGATTCTCAAAAATATGGAGGGCTTCAATGAGCTACCATTATTTTAATACAAAAGGGGAAAGAAGGTTAAAGAACACTTGTTCCATGCAACTCTAATCCACTAAAATCACAAGAAACTATCCTATCTTCCTTGGGACTAGAACCCAAAAATGGCCATTTAAATGTGGCAACTGCACAGTGTGTCAATTCACTAAAAACACTAGAGCACTGAAACATGGCAACACGTCTACTGCTGAAGAGCTCACTTCACACTACAACTCATCAATCTCGGATGTTCTCAATCAAGTGGCCCCGCCTAAACTAAAACAAATAAGATCTTCAAAATAAAAAACATGGTTTAATTACGATCTCAATAGCGAAAGAAGAAAACTCAGACAAGCAGAAACGACATGGAGGCAAAACCCCTCAACTAACCACCTAGCACTACTTAGAACTTCAAGGCTGGCATACAAAACACACATCTTTAGAGAAAAAGCCTCCTTCTTCCGCAACCAACTGGACTGTGCAATAAACAGACCAAGGGAGCTTCTGAACATTGTTAAACAACAACCAACTACGTCATCACCCCCTCTTGTTATAATTGCCACAAATGAACGATGTGAAGAAATCGCTAGCTTTTGTCTGCTCCACTCCCTCTGTCCTTAACACCCTCACCATCCCACCTCTCCTCGTGGCAGCTTCACCTTCAGTTCCCATTGCTGACCAAACGGCTATGAAAGGAACTAACGGCGTCCTGAGTCTCTCCAAACTGAAAAACAACAGCAAGTGGTTGGACTTCGAAACCCTTAACCGAAAAGGAAGTCTTCAATATAATCATTAATCTAAAGCCATCTGCCCACACCAAGGATCACCTACCATCCACGATGGTGAAAAATCTAAACCGTATCATCGCCCCATTTTGGACCCTTATCATCAACACATCTCTCACCACAGGTTGTGTATCGATCTCTCTCCAACTAGGACATATCACGCCCATTCCCAAAAATCCCAGGGCTGACCCTAACAATCTCAATAACCTCAGACCTATCTCCAACCTCCTGTTCCTTGCCAAGACCTTGGAAAAATGTGTCTTACAACAAATTAATCAACATATACGAAAATTCTCTCTCCTTGACACCTTCCAATCCGGGTTTAGGAAAGGCTGTAGTACTGAAACGGTCATGCTGAATATATCTGATGACATTCACAGATCCTTAGACGAGGATGTCGCTTGCCTACTTATCCTACTTGACCTATCTGCGGCGTTCAATACTGTTAATCACCCAACCCTTCTTGAATCTTTGAAGCTGCGTTTCGGTATGAATGGTACCGTATTAAAATGGTTCACATCCTACCTTCAACACCACATGCAACAAATCAAAATCAACTGATGTCTGTCAAAACCCACTCGGATCAATCTTGGTGTGCCTCAGGGCTCAATTCTTTTTCCCTCCCTTTTCAATCTCTTAATGGAACCCCTTACGGTCATCCTGAAACAAGCAGAGATCAAATATCACCTATATGCTGATGGCACTCAACTCTACTACAAAATCAAATCATCCATTGGCATTCTTCATCTTAACGACACACTGAACAAGTTACAATCCTGGTTTTACGCTAATCACTTAAAGCTAAACCCCATCAAAACAGAAGTAATTATTTTTCCCCCTAAAAGTAACCACCTTCCAATCCACAAATGGCTCAATGACCTCAATGCTTTAAATTGCTCTCTAACTCTATTCAACTCCGTAAAATCCCTTGTCTTATTCCTGGACAACAACATGTCAAGAAAGAGCACATCAAGAATACAGCAAAAGGAGCGCTGTACTCACTCAAAAACATCAAGAAACTTAAACCATTTGTTACCGCCGATGTTTGCAAGATTGTGGTGCAATCTTTGGTCCTCTCCAAACTAGACTATGGTAATGCCATTCTCACTGGGACGCCGAAAACTTGCCTCGCTCCCCTTAGAACAGTCCTTAACATGGCAGCCCGGCTCATTTCAGACGTTAAACGGTTTGAACGCATCACTCCTGCACTCAAGAGCCTCAACTGGCTTCCTATTGAAGGATGATGTACCTACAAGACTGCATGTATCATCCACAAAGCCCTTCACTCTCATACACCCAACTACTTAGAGAACAAGCTGTCAAAAGCTGGAACCACTAGATCATTGAGAAGCTCCAATGCAGTTCTGCTCCTACCTCCCTTTCAAAAAAAGTCAGCACTAATTTGCGCTCTTTCTCCGGATATGACCCTAACATATGGAACTCACTACCGTGTGACCTTCCATGCAACCCTTCCTTCCCTTACTTCAAGAGAAACTGGAAACTCCTCCTCCTCAACAAATACTTTAATTCCTAGTTTATGGAACTAGGTTAATTATCGAATGATCAGATCTAGTCACTCTGTCTTAAGCGGCTGTTTATGTGCTTATGCTGTCTATTAGTTCCTCTCAAATTGTGTCTCTAGTTGTTGATTACTCTTCTATCATCTTTGATGTGTACCATTATCTATTGAACTCTCGCCTCATATGTTCATTACGTGACTGTTTGACTGTATTCTATCTCGATCATGTGAAGCACTCTGACACCTTCGGGTCTAGCTAGCACGATATAAAACTTATATAAAATAAATTTACAAAAATAAAACACAAATCTCCTTACAGCACCATCCTAGTTGTGCTTCTAGTAATGTAATCTACTGCAAACGGTGCCCCTGTTTTTGATTTACATTGGACAGACACCCCAACAAGTAAAGGCCAGGATTAGCCAACATAGGATCCACATTTGATGTGGCAAAGAAACAACCCCATTGGCACAACACTTTTTGGAACATCATCACACTGCGGTCGATATGAAATGGCAAGTCTTTGAAAAGGCTCGACCATCACCAAGAGGTGGAGACACAGCGTATATCTTACAATGCCTAGAGTAAAAATGGATTGACAAAAGTGATTCCATAAAAAAAACTGACTTAACTCCATGGAGGAGTGGCACAAATTATTTTCACTTATGAATTAATGACTCGTTCCTGAACCCCTAAGACTCATTTACTTACAGAATCACCCCGTGGGGCATTTTTTACTTCCTCTAGGCAATCGTAAGATTTACCCTGATCTGGTTTCTGTGTACCACGGTACCACACAATACACAACTTTTATTTGGTCTACGTTGCCCACCTAACTAGACTGCTAGGTGATCTTTATTTTTCTTTGCCCGACTGTAACTCCTCATTGCACATACAATCATTTATGTAGTTCATGTAAATCTCATTGTTGCTGTGTTCATGACTGATCTTATCTCTGTCACCTTGTTTTTTATTTAATTAGCCTCACGATGTCACTACAGAGCATTGTTATTCCACGCTGATGGTCAGTAAGTAACTATGGTTGTCTTTTGAATTATTGTTTTGCTCTTGTTTCACTGACTTCCTATTGTTATATCATGTTATCATATACTCTCCCTCTCCAACAACGCATTGGCCTTCTGACATTGCTGTTTATTAATGTTTTTTATTTTTTATTATTGTGACTCTCTGTATTACTCACAGTACTCCCTCCTCACTCCCGCAATTCCATCAGACAGGTTTTACCAATGTTTCCACTGCTCAGAGCCTCTCCTAAGCCAATTTCTGCCTCTCCCCTCATGTCGTGACCACGCCCCCTCTCCACGAGGCTGTGGCATGGCCCAAGCCTCATTATGGTAGCTCCGCCATATCTGTAGTCTGAACACAGTGTCTCGCAGTATGGAGACACTGACGGTTAATTAGGAGTGATTCTCCTATCGCACAGTTCTCATTGCTTTGCCGCTTTACAACTTCTGTTGGAAGTACCACAATCTGTTCCCCTTGAGGGCTCCCTGCATTGAGAGTAGTATATCTACTCTCGAGTAATTGTGTACTACCCGTCTTGTTGTATTTTACCAAATTTGGACCATTATTTCCCTAACATTAACTTGCCCATTCTTCATACTTTTTTCAGGCACAGTCCCCGTGAGTATCATACTTTTTCTTTCTCACTTTTTGAATGAAATTTCAAATCTTTGCGGTCTCTAATAAATTGCGCACCCGCTCCTGAACACTGCTCGCTACTCTGCTTGGTAAGTGCTTCTGCACTTCGCCTCCACTTTGCAGTCATCAAGCACACTTACCTGAATATCTCCTTACCATTTTTCAGGAATTGGCCATTGGAGCTCACATTGAGATAAAGCTTCGCTTGAGCGGCTGCTAATTGTTTCAGACAGGAACTGCTTTCTGATTATCCCTCACAGTTGCCAGTATGTATTTTATACCATTCCACTCTTTGGAATGATATGTTTCTTCTTCAGCGCTAACTCTTTTCCTTACTATCAGTTTTCCAGGTCATCAACAGTCCTAATGAGACCATGTTACCCTCCCAGAGGATCAAAATGCTGTCAATATCCTCACAGACAGACCATTGTTTAAAATAATACTGTGCTATTTCCACAGTGTCATTGTACTTTTTATAAATACATATTTGATATGGCTGGCTGCTAATACCAATGTATCTTCACCACACGTACCTTATCACAATGTTACTTTCGGTTATTGTTTTTTTGCACTTGTGGTATTGCGCACTTGTCACAATATCTTCCCTATTTGGTTGACATTATTTAATTTTTTGTTTAACAAACTGAATGAAGGTGATTTTAAAGTATGGTCTACATGCTGGTTCTCATTTCATCATATATTGAATCTTGATGGCTTTTACTGTTTGATTGTAATTCTTTCATATGAGTTCGATGTGAACACTTGCTTAAACCTTATGTTCTGAAGAATGTAGTGGGAAGTACCGCAAAGTCAGGCTGACTGACAATGCACCCTGGGCAGATCGGCGAATAGGTAGGCCCCAATCTCCTGTCGGTTCTCAGAGCACTTTTTGATGAAAAATATTCTAAGTCCCAAGTTTTGGCTTTTGGCTCTTTGGGTACCCTTAGCACAGGGCAGGACTAACTTCAGTCAGGGTCCATGTGCGGGTTCCAGGAGCTTTTTATGTCCCTGTATCTCAGAGCAGGGGGCCAGCCAACTAGCCCTTGGAGTCACTCTGGTACTCCTTGCATCAAGCAACAAGGCAGGCTTCAAGCAGCAGAACAGTCCTGTGAGGGTACAAGGCAGGCTTCAAGCAGCAGGGTGGTTTTCTGGTAGCAGCAGGGCAGACCCCTCAATCACAATCAGGGAATTGTAAGCGCGCTACTCACCCGTGAGGGTCTCAAGGCGCTGAGGGGGGTCCGCAGATCTGTTTAGCCGAAGAGCCAGGTCTTGAGGGTCTTCCTAAAGGTGTTCAGGGAGGGGCGCGTCTGATGTCTGCCGGTAGCTCGTTCCAGGTCTTGGCTGCAATGTGAGAGAAGGATCTTCCGCCTGCTCTGGCTCTGTGGATGCGCGGGGTTTTGGCCAGTGCGAGGTTGGAAGATCGGAGGTTTCTTTTGGGTACATGGAAGTTGATTCTGTCATTGAGGTATTTGGGTCCGTTGTTGTGTAGGCATTTGTAGGCGTGAGTGAGGATTTTGAAAGTGACTCTTTTCTCCACAGGGAGCCAGTGGAGACTTCGTAGGTGTTGGCTGATGTGTTCGTGTCGGGGGATGCCGAGGACAAGTCTGGCGGCGGTGTTCTGTACTGTCTGGAGTTTGCGGAGTAGGGACTTGTTGATTCCGGCGTAGAGTGCGTTTCCATAGTCCAGTCTGCTGGTGATGAGTGCGTGGGAGACTGTCTTCCTTGACTCAGGGGGGATCCACTTGAAGGTCTTGCGGAGGATGCGGAGGGTGTTGTAGCAGCTGGAGGTGACGGCGTTGACCTGTCGGTTCATGGAGAGTGATGAGTCGAGTACGATGCCGAGGTTCTTGGCGTGGTCTGAGGGGGTAGGTGGGCTTCCGAGGGCGGTCGGCCACCAGGTGCTGTCCCATGCAGAAGGGGTGGTACCGAGGACGAGGACTTCTGTCTTCTCGGCGTTGAGCTTCAGGCAGCTGTTGGTCATCCAGACTGCGACGTCTTGCATTCCTTTCTGGAAGTTGAGTTTGGCAGTGGTGGGGTCTTTGGTGAGGGAGAGGATGAGCTGGGTGTCATCGGCGTAGGATACGATATTGAGGCTGTGTTGTCAGACAATGGCTGCGAGGGGGGCCATGTAAATGTTGAAGAGGGTGGGGCTCAGTGATGAACCCTGTGGGACTCCGCAGGTGATTTTCGTGGGGTCAGAGAGGATGGGTGGGAGTCTGATCCTTTGGCTTCTTCCGGTGAGGAATGATCGGATCCAGTCCAGGGCTGTTCCTTGTATGCCTGCGTCGTGTAGTCTGACGACTAGTGTGCGATGGGAGACTTTGTCGAAGGCCGCTGATAGGTCGAGTAGGATGAGGGCTGCGGAGTGGCCTTGGTCCAGGAGGGTGCGGATGTCATCTGTGGCGGCGAGTAGGGCAGTCTCTGTGCTGTGGTTGCTTCGGAATTCGGATTGGGATAGGTCAAGGACGGCGTTCTCTTCCATGAATCGTGTCAGTTTCCTGTTGACTGTTTTCTCTGCAACCTTGGCTGCGAAGGGGAGGAGCGAGATGGGCCGATAGTTCTTGAGGTTGGTGGGGTCAGCTGTGGGCTTCTTGAGCAGGGGTCTGACTTCTGCGCGCTTCCAGTCGTCTGGGAAGGTGCCTGTTTTGAAGGTGGTGTTGATGGTGCGTTGTAGTTCGGGTGCGATGGCGGCCACGGCTCTGTGGTAGATGTGAGGGGGGCAGGGGTCGGTGGGGGCCCCCGAGTGGATGCTTTTCATGGTCGAGGCGGTGTCTTCAGCCGTGATCGGTGTCCAGTTGGAGATGGTGGGCTGGCTGGTGTTTCTGGGGGGCGGGGTGAGGTCTGTGGCGCCTGGTGGATGGTCAATGAAGTTGTCGTAGAGGTTTTTGATCTTGAGGTGGAAATAGGTTCCAAGCTTGTCGCAGAGGTCTTGGGATGTGGTGATGTCTGTGGCTTCGCTGCGTGGGTTGGTGAATTCTTTAATGACACTGAAAAGTTCCTTGGAGTTGGTGGAGTTGGCCAGGATTTTGTTGTGGTTGAAGTTACTTTTGGTGGCTCTGATCTGGTTGTGATAGTCCGTCATGGCGTCCTTGTAGGTGGTGTGGTTTTCGGTTGTCTTGGTGTTTCTCCAGTTCTTCTCCAGGCGTCTGCAGGTGCGTCTGACTTCTTGGAGAGCGGTTGTGAACCAGGCGGCTTTCCTGGGGCGTTGTCTGTCGGGGTTGCGTAGCGGGGCGAGCTCATCTGCGCAGTTGGAGATCCAGGTGTGGAGTTCTCTGGCTGCGTCATTTGCGCTGTTTGCGTCGGGTGCCCAGGTGTGGTTGTCTCGGTTGAGGGTGGAGTTAAGTTGCTCGTCGGTAACCTTGCTCCAGTTCCTTCGTGGTGGGCGTGGGGCTGGTTTGGGTGCCTTGGGTTTGTTGATGGCGAAGTGTACGCAGTGGTGGTCGGTCCATGGTGGCTGCGTTGTGTGGCTGAAATGGACGCTGTTTCCTGCCGCGAAGATGGGGTCGAGGGTGTGTCCTGCTCTGTGGGTCGGTGTGTTGATGAGTTGTTTAAGTCCGATGCTGGCGAGGTTGTCACGAAGGATAGTGGAGTTGGGGTCGCTGGAGTTGTTGAGGTGGAAGTTCAGGTCTCCAATGAGTATGTAGTTTGTTGAGGCGATCGCGTGGGGTGCGATGAAGTCGGTGATGGTGGCGGCGAAGGGTGTTCGGGGGCCGGGGGGTCTGTAGACAAGGGTTCCTCGGAGTGTGGCTTTGGGGGTGGTCTGGATCTTGAAGTGCAGGTGTTCGGCGGAGGGGAAGGTTTCGCTGGAGGTGGTGAGGCGGAGGGTGCTCTTGTGGGCGATGGTGAGGCCCCCTCCTGGGTGGTTGGGGCGGTCTTTCCTCTGGATCTTGTATCCTTCTGGGATGGCGGTGCTGATGTCGGGGGCAGAGGATGCGTTAGTCCAGGTCTCTGTGAAGAAGGCGATGTCGGGCGAAAGAGAGTCGAGTAGGTTCCAGATTTCCATGGCGTGTTTGTGTACGGAGCGTACGTTGAGGAGGATGCATTTTAGGGTGTCGCCCTAAGTACACCCCTGAGTACAAAGCAGGCCTCAAGCAGCAAGGCAGTCCTCTAAAGTACAAGATAGTCCTTCTGGGAGTCCTCTGCAGGTCCATGAATGAACAGAAGAGTGGGCCTGAAGGTCCTATTTTTATCCCTGTTGCCAGCTTAGAAGTGGAAAAAACGTCTAGAGTTTCCCCCCCCCACAGATGTTTCTGGAATTTCCATCTTCCCTGCCCAAGCTTCAAGAGGTCTATGGTGGCAAAGACTTGTGTGAAGTTCTTTGTGAGTGTGCTAACGCAGGTCCTTTGAAATGTAATTGGAGAAGGGAACAGCTCTGTCCCACACATCTTCGAATGATGATCCATTCTGCCATCCCCTAGTCCCCCTTTGTCTCACAGGCTGGGAGGAATACACAAAGGCCAACTGCCATGCTAATCCCAGTCATGCGACCCAGGACACAGACTGCAGGCACCAAATGGTTAGAACACAAAAGTGCCAACTTTCTAAAAGTGTCGTTTTCAGAGTTGTGACGTAAAATCCAACTTTACCATTAAAGAGGATTTTAAATTACAGTTCTTTTTAAACCAAATGTGACATTTCTACCTGTTCCCAACAAAAGTCATCACTTATTAAATGTAATAAGGTAACCCTATGTTATCATGTGGAGAGGTAGGACTCACAATATTGAAAAACAAATGTAGTAGTTTTTCGCTGTCAGGACAAGTAAAACTTTAATGCACAAGCCCAACTTTTAAAATAAAATGCATCCTGCCCTCTGGACTGTTTGGACCTTCCCTAGTAGGGACTTATATGTATTAAAAAAGGAGGTTTAGGCCTTGCAAATGGTTTATTTTGCCAGGTCAAATTGGCAGTGTAAAACTCCACACAGACTGCAGTGGTAGATCTGAGACAGGTTTTGAAGGTCTACTTAAGCGAGTGGCACAATAAGTGCTGCAGGCCCACTAGTAGCTTTTAATTTGTAGGCCCTGGGTACATGTTGTACCACTTTATTAGGAACCTATAAGTAAGTTAAATGTCCAATTTGGTGTAATCCAATTTACCATGTTTAGAGGAGTGAGCAAAAGCACTTTAGCACTTGTTAGCAATGGTAAAGGGTGCAGAGTCCTAAAGCCAACAAAAATGAATTTCAGCAAATAGGAGGGGAGAAAGAAAAACCTTTGGGTGAAGACCACCTAAGGACTGTCAGGTCTAACAACACTCCTTCAAAGATGTTCCTGGAATGCCCACCACAATGAACTGAGCAAACTCTCACACTCCCATCATCCCAGATCAGATCTGGACTCACTTTTATACCTATTCAACATAGCAATGAAGAACCTTACGGAATGCAGTGCTCCACTGAAAACATGACCCTGAAAACCTAAAACTTTAGCACTGTGGCACACCTAAGATATTTTAGAGAAGAAGCTACAAAACATAGTAAAAAAATAAATGAAAACATTCAAGATTGATCAAGGTACTCAAGGACCTCTCCCAACTCAATACACTCACAACCTACATCCACACTGTTAAAGTTGCCTTTCATAAGTCTACCATCAACAAAACAACTAGCAGAATTAAAGCAATTTTTAGGGCTGGCAAACATTGCATCAACCTGCTACCAGACTCTCCAATCTCTAAATCAATCAACCGATGTATGACTATAAATCATTTCTTCACTGACATGATGAACAAAATCAGGTCTGACAAGCTGAAAACACATCTCTTTAAAGACACTCCATTATGATGCAGTAATAGTTCACTCCTGTTCTTAGAAGATAGGTAATCCTCCAATCACACCATGACCGTGTCTTTGCAATGGACACTGTAAAGCACACCACTACCTTATAGCTAGGTTTGCACTATATGAATGCCGCGTACATGAATACATAAATACTTGTGACAATGTAAACATGAAGCAGACATCAAACTTGCCTCCAATCTTCAACAACTCCTACCCATGTGGCTAGCTTTTAACTTTCTCTTAAAAATGAACTTACTGACTTTCTCTCAAAGCCACCTCCTTTGGTGATGCATTCTACCAACCTTTGTATTAAAATATCATCATAGCAATGTCCGCATATACTTCCTCAACATTGTCAGTGCCTATCTTAGCCAATATCTTCAAAGATGAGTTCCGAGGGAAGACAGCCCCCCTTCTGAATAAACCTTTGATAGACTCAGGTGATCTTGCCAATAACCAACCCTCTACCATTCATTGAAAAAAATATTTGTGAAAGCCATCTGTATCCAACTGACAGATCAGATCAACAAGTCTAAGCTTTAATAGTTAACAGTTTTCTTATAAATGACAAAAACGACCCTGCCTCCTGCTTTTGGTCGTCCTGCATTCTACACAGTCAACCATCAAACACTGATAAGCATGTGTTTCTTTGAAACATTCCTGCACTCAATCATGTCTCACCTCACCAGCCTCCACCAACACATCGAGATGGGTACCTCAAGATTTCAGACAGCCCCAATTCTTTGTTATCTTCCACACAAAATACTTGCCTCTTGCAAGTAAGAGTTACATTCAAATGATGTTAGCGAGTAGGTTGCTGTTCTGGCTGTTTGGTCTCATTCTATATCTTACTCTGCAAAGCATTTTCAGTAGCCTCCAGTTCTGCTACTATGTAGTCCTTTTGTGCTGTCTAAATCTGCTCTTTATACTTTGTATTTGTGTTGGTCTTAGTTAAAGGATCCTTTGAACCTTTTGTTTTATGATGCATTTGTAATATTACAGGCGTTTTATTGGTTTTCACTCCTAAAGTCCTGGCAATATAGCCTTACTACCACATTCCAGAGACTGCCATTGTGTTGTTACTTCCTGGAACCAGTTTGATTGAAATGTGCTTTAACAGCACCCACCTGAATCCTGAAAGGTTGAAAGGGGAACGGAACTCTGGTCATCCTTCACTTCGGGTAATGAAGCAACATGGATCTGTTTATAGCAGTGGTTCCCAAACTTTTTTGACCCGCGGCTCCTTTGACCAATTGGCCGTAGGCCGCGGCTCCCCATTACATTACTATTTTTTGGTGGGAGAGAATGTAAGGCCGACCTCGGTAGGACTTCCATTTTAATCCCTGAAAATAATAGGAATGAAGGTATGGAGAGCTTCTCATATCATTTTCCTATAATCGTTCTCTTTTGAGGTCCTGCTCAACTGACTAAATCAAACTTGGTTCACTTCTTAGATTGTTTTTGTTTCTATAAAGAATGCCAGCACATTTCTCACGTGGATAAACCACATGTTGTGGGATTGATTTTTAAATGCATTTGTGTACCTATTGCTACTTAGGTTTGCAGGCAAAAGGATTTTCAAGGGCAAAATTATAATCATGATTAGCAAAATTGGCAGGATTGTAGTGTCATAAATAGGATTTATGAATTTGTACATTCTGCAGTATGGTAAAGTGTCTGCATTCACAAATATAGGGTTAAGTGTGGGATTCTTGGGAGGTCCTACATGAAAATGAGGTGAGCATTACAAATTAGATTTGAATTTCCCCTTCCCCTGCATCTTTATAGGCCCGATCGAAAGGAGCCTCACCCTGCACCCCAACAGGTCTTGTAGACTTGGATGGAATTTTCTTCCCCTATCTCTACCACCTTATAAACTGCTCAGTGCTCTCTCTACCCGACCCATGCACTGCTCTCCTCGTGAACTAACAGAAGACATTCTGCTGCGCCGCCTCCGATCAGGGCTCATGGGGAGTTAGGAACTCTTGCTGACTTCCTTCCTCCCTCCCTCTCCCTGCGTCCGAAGGGCCCAAGGCTGCAGCAGCAGAGAGAGAACGAAAAAAACACAGAACTACAGCTGCCGAGCGGAGTTACAAATCATGGGGCTAAGAGGCACAAGTGCACCACCTAGTGGGCGCCAGGAGCAGTGCAGCCGGCCTACATACAAACGGCCAATGTAATTCCTAATGGATTCTTCTCAGCAATTGCGACCGTGGCGCCCCTGGCTGGTTTTAGTGGCGCACCGGGGTGCCGCGGCGCACAGTTTGGGAACCACTGGTTTATAGCAACGGCGTAGTGAACCACCTGCTATGCCAGCTTAAGCGAGAGTGCTACTGAAGCGATTAAATTGTTTTATGGCCCTTCGTTACTTTCAATGGCAATTCTTAACTTTCACCTCTGGCTCGCAGGCCATCGCAAGTCAGAAAAAGAAACTAATACATTCCGGTTGAATAAACTACAAATACACAGCTGTGTGGTAGGCACAAAGGAAACTTAAAACGGCCTAAAACAGTGATGAAGAGAAACAGAATATTAGAATGCCCAAATAAGTTAGAGGCAAATGGAGTGAGACAGCACAAAGGAAAAAAGTACAATGCAAATAATGTAATACAGAAAGAAGAAAAAAGGAAGCATGAAGGAAAGAAGGTACAAAGTAACACGTAGAATAATAAAGGAAAGTGCAAAAGAAGAGAAAGGAGGGAAGAAAAGAAAGATTTAAGGGTGGAAAGAAGTAAAAGAACAAAAATTGAAAAGAAAAAGAAAAAGAGGAATCAGAGAAAGAAGGAAAGCTGAAAAATATAATGAAATAACAAAAAAAAATGTGAGATGAAACAATGAAAGATAACATGAAAAATAATCCAGTGAAAGGAATAAAAAAAAGAAAAGATGCAGCGAAAGTACAAAGGAATGAAAGGAGCATGAAAAAAATAAAAAAAGGAGATCAAGGAGGAAAGAAAGCTAGAAACAAGGACATATGTAATGAGAGAAAAATAGAAAGAAATATGGAAAAAAGATTGAAAAACACATAAAAAAGAAAGATGATGGAAAGAACGTATGATAGAAGCATAGAAGGAAAAAATCCAAGAAAGAAAAAAATGATTGAGAGAAATAATTCATTACTGGGAAATGTGTAGGTTTCTTTTTCCAAACTCCTTTAAATTCATGCTATAAAATGCATCATGCTACATAATTTCTGCAAATTTTCCCCAGGGGTACAATTTGCATGGCACTTCATAGGATTGGTTGGGATTGCTCAATTTACTCGCGCTGGGGCAAAGTGGGGGTAATTTATTTATCTGGCTACTCCCTTGGGGCCATAACTATGGGCAAGTTACATAGTGCAGAGCAGCAAGACACCTTGCTGGGCTGCACTGCGTGACAGGGAAAGAGGAGGAATGTGCTGTACTTATGTCAATATGGCACATTTCTCCTGCCTTTTCCCCTGCGCTGGCGCCCTTTTGGCTGCCTAGCACCATAGCAGGCACCCTTCCACCATGTTGCAAGGGTCCTGCGTTGTAAGGAGGAGGAGGATTGTTTTGTGCAGGAAGGGTCACCTTCCTGCACAAAAACAATTCCCTAAGGCGTTTTCCTCTTTCTATGTGTGCTGCAGAATGCAGCACACATAGAAAGAGAGAAAAACAAGGAGAAATAAAGATATTTCTTCTTGTTACGCCTCACCTGGGGAGGCATAGGTTTTTGGCACTTTCCCAGGTCTACCACTTCTGTTAATTCTGGGAATGCGTCAAAATACATGGATGTAGCCTGGGAAAACCCATGCAACATCCATGGAATACCCTACCTGGTGTAGAGCAATGCAACGCTGCAATTCGGGCAGCGTTACTTTACTCGAGATTCATGAAGACACTAAGGGCCACCCTCTCCTGCAACATGTTGCATGGTGAAGAGAGACACAAAGGTGCTCATAAATATGCCCCTTGGTTTGTAGGGACTTTTGTGATCTTTATCACCTGCAGAAATTCAATTTATTCTACTCTGAGGCATTGCTTGGTTATGATACAAGTGATGGAATGAAAGAATCACATTTGGCTATAGGCCCTACAAGGTCATGGAGCTTGCTTTGCAGGCTTCAATTATTAGGGCCAGGTATACTCTGTCATATGCACTTGCTGATCAACATTATACATAGTGGTTTGTTCTGGCATGGCTTGGACCCCTACTGCATAACTGCCAGTTGGTGGATGGTTAAACCAGGACGCACCACACATTTAGGGACACCAGACAAGATGCAGTAGCATTGCTGAAAAGATGAGGCAAAAGGAGTGCTGCTAATGACTGACCACAAAAGCATGGAGGTATGTGCAGGTGACATCATTTGGTGCTGCGTGACGCAACACTGCTGCTTTCATCTAGTACAGAGCAAATCTCAATCAGGTGGGTTCAGTGAGAAATGTTGGGTTTAATTTACGATGAGTGTGTTTGTGTCTATCTCCTTGGCACTTAACCTGTTGTATACTGGATGTTGGTTTCTTAATAGCAGAACAGAGTTGACTGAGTTCCTGTGAGTGTGTTTGTTTTTCAGAAGACAAATTTATTAGCGCCTTGTATTATGCCTTAGTTGTGTCTGAAGTGACCATATGCTTTGGCTCGTAGGGAGCCTGAAGCACATGCCGCCACCGTGGCAGAGCCACTTGCACGTCAGGTGCACTGTGTACCATCACCATGTCGTGCATGGCACACAGTGCACACACAACAGTGCAATAAGTGGGGGGCACAACATATGCCCCCATGCACTTTGCCCAATGGGCAAAATCATCCTTGAGCCCTGTTTGGGGCCCCTTCCTTGCCTGTCTGCCAACCTTTTCATGGCAGGGTCCCATTGCACACCAAAAAATGTCAAAATATTTCATCAAATATTTTCTCATAAAATATAAAATTTTAAATATAAAATTACAAATTAAGTTACATTAATAAAATATCATTCTATTACTCATACAGTAAATTATACAAAAGTTTTAAACAAACATTTTTACAAATCTCCCCATGCTTATAAACCCAACATCCCACTCCTATAGCATAATAAAATGTACAAACATTAGAAATTACTAAATTAAATTATTAAATAATATAGAAGCCAAAAATAAGCATAGACTGTTTTTTAAATCATTCAAATAAATAACAAAATACACATAAAAGTGACAAAATGTATAACAATAATTTTGAAAGCTATATTTTTACAGCGTTATTATAAATAACACTTCAAACAATATTCTTACCTTCAAAATTTCTGTCCACGATATTTTGGGCATCACAATATTCATGACACAAAAGTCTTGTTTACTGGTACTTTATATTCGATACTTTGTCCAGACACCCTACATTCACATGGGTTGTTGAGGATGTGAACATAGTTAATTCTGTACACCAAAGCCCATCGGAGTCAGCCATGTAATGAGCAGGCTGAACAACTTGCTGGGACTGACGGACTTGAATGCAGAAAACAGGGGTTCCCTCGCCCTTTATACCTCTTCTTTCATGGTTAGTACATGGAGAGCCTCCCCAAAACAGGTCTGAAACCTCAATGAAGTACCTAACCAAAATACATTTGAGACAATTACTGGTACCAATGCATACTGCTTCCTAGTTTAGCATTCCATGGAAAAATATGAATGTATTTGTTGGTCTTGGCCCTCTTTGCTGGGTCATCCCCAAACGTTTTGCCTTCACCCTCCTGTTTTCCAAACTCATTTTTGTTGGCTTTTAGGACTCTGCACACTTCACCACTGCTAATGTGTCATTAGGTAAAGGGGGTCAGGTCTTTATTGCGATTGCCTCCTTAATACCTCTCTCTCTGATTCTACAGAATTGGAAGACAGCTAGAGTCCCAACTTACCAAGAGTGGCATAACAAAATGATTTGAACCAAGAAACTTGAAGAAGCATTTCCAAGAAGGGTTGGGGCATTAAAAAATTTGCCGCCTCGTGGCAGTTCATGGAGGTAATAAAAAATGGTAATAACACAAGTTAGATGTTAGGTAATTTATTCAAGCACAATTGCACTTTTAGTGGTGAGTTTTTGATGGTTATTGTTCATACTGTTTTAGATCTCAGATGCTGCTATGACATCTATTAGGTAAAGGGGTCAGGCATTTATTGTTATTGCTTCTTTAATAGCTTGCTCTCTGATTCTATTGACTTGGAAGACAGCTAGAGTCCCAACGTACCAAGAGCGGCATAACAATTTGATTCGAAGTAAGAAACTCAAAGATGCATTTGCAAAAAGGGTCTGGGGCATTAAAAAAATAATCTGCTGCCTCGTGGCTGTCTATGGTGGTAATAGAAAATGCCAATAATACAAGTTAGATATTATGTAATTTATTAAAGCACAACTGCACTTTCAGTGGTGGTTTTTGATGGGTACTGCATATATATAATATTGCTTTTACAATTTGGATTCTGCTACACCATTTATTTAGATTAGGCTGCATAGCCAAAATAAGTTTTTATGGCTTGTGCATCCTAGTGATGTATTTAAGTTCTTTTTTTATGTATTGTATTCTAGAAAATAAGGATTTCTGTATTATGGGAGTTGTAGGCCGGAAAGAAGAGCGTGGAATTTGGCATTATGTATAATTTTTGTCCAGAGTAATTTAAAGTCTGGTTTTATTTGAAACAAGCTGTTGGTCCTAAACATTTCTGTGATTTATAATCTATATTTTCGATTAAATGAATACTTGTATTGGATATCTTTTATGAGTTTTGGTTGCTCTGTGAATCTGCTCCATAAAAATTCTTTAAAAAAAGAAAAGAAAACTAGACTGCACAATATGCTAGGATTAGTGAAAGCTACAATACATGTGCAGTAATATACACCCAACATGGCCGCACTCACGCACCGCACATATAGTACAATGCACGCAAAACGCGCTCATCACTTATGGCTCGCTGTGCCCCTGGCTCCCTGCTCTGGCTCCGGAGAACACCAAAGAACACCAGCTTGAAGGGTGCCGGGAGGTCAGCTTGCTTCTAGCGGTGACACGCAAGAAATCAACGAAGCTGAACATCGGTCACTGAAGCAGACTGACCCTCAGGACATTACTGCTGCCACTAGCCAAGGCAGCCAGGAGTGCTTATGCCCTCACCCACTGCCTGTTGCTGCTCACTGCGGCATCACAGTAAACCCACTTAGAGCCTTAAGTCAGTTCAATAGTTTGCCCGCCGTTGGCACCACTAGCCCTAGGAGTAGTCTGGTCACTGCCACGTTGCACACTGTGAACAGTGAGTAGCGGTGTCACTGGCGAGCCAGTGTCAGTTAGCTGCCAGTGCCAAATCAATCATGCAATTGCAGGCGTGGGTCCCACCGGGTGAATGTGAGAAGCAAGGGCACAGGCTGAAGTGTAGAAAGGCACAGTAGAAGACTCTCTAATATTTAAATTGCAATACACTGGGAGACCGTTGTATGTAAAGTGGTGACCCTGACATGGACTATTATTCAAGCACCAAGATGGCAATTTCTCTGGAGCATGTGCGTATAAGTTTGCACTATAAATCTTAATTTGATATCCTTTTGCATGCGGTTTGTTGCCAGACAGGTTCCGCCGTGTCACAGGTTTGGTTTGAGCACTGGGCAGTGCCACTGATACAACTGGGAGATGTTAGTGGCCCATCTCCTTGTCCGTGCCAACGGCTGACACACAATGATCGGAGCGCAAATCCGCTGCACACATTTGAGTCACAGATGCCAATCCTCCAAAAGCCCAGATGGTACAATCCTAAATCATGAAGTAAGTGCGCTTCAAAGAAAGTACAAACAGTTTATGGGGCTGCTGTACTTGGACCTGAGAATGGATATATTTTTAGTTCGTAACAAGTACAGGTTAAGCAAATGATTGACTACTTTGTGTCATTTCCCCTCTTAATTTATTTTGTGAATTGGTAAAGCGTTTCATCCTTCTGTATCTCAGTACTGGGTCTGTAGGTCAAGCCATCCCGAGTAAAATTTAGGCTTGAGAAGAGTTTTATTTATTTCTCGGAATAGTACACTTTCTACCTCTGTGGGGGGACACATCCTAGAAAGGCGTAATGTTTGACCAGATCTCTGCAGCTATTTATCAGATTTAGCGACTAGACAGCTTCTGGCTGTAGGTGCAGCGCTTAGAGACAGTGCACCTATGATCAGCCTTGCTTCAGGGATGGGTAATGCAGGTTTTTGGTATGATTGGTTCTTATCAGAGGAAGTCCAGGCTGATCTGCATATAATATGACAGCCCTCAGTCTGTGAGCAATCCATGCCACCGCTGGGAAACATTTTCACATATTCTTTAATTCAATGCTTTTTACAGTATGAATTGGCTAGAAGCACGCTATAGAATCATAATACCAGGATGAACTGCAACACAAATGCAGTGAAAAAACACTAAGCAAAGCCAGCATGCCCTGGGCGTATTCTATTCTCAGAATTCTGCAGTGATTTTTCACCCTCTTGAGCTCAGGCCCCTGTGTGTTTGGCATTCGGCTGCCCCTTCCTCTTGGTGAAACTGAATTCTCCATTCGCAGGAGGTTCCCGCACTTACCACGGTATTCTCTGCCGAGGTAACACCACTGACAGAATCCCACATGGCAGAAATGCTGATTCAGCTTCAGTGATGCCTTTAGTCCCAGGGAGGCTACCCGCGCCTTTCAGACATCTGCGCTGCCACACCGTAGACACCTGAGAGACGCAGTTGGGACCCTTACAAACGATTTCTGAAGAGCCCAATTGCAAACTATGGGCCTGATTCACAAAGGTAAACTTAGACCAAAAGTCTGAGTTTAGACCTAAAGTCTAAGTTTAGACCTAAAATCTAACGTTACTACTACTAAAGTTAGACTTTTGGTCAAAGTTTAGACCTGAAGTCTAACTTAGACCTAAAGTCTAACTATACTACTACTTAAGTTAGACTTTTGGTCTAAGTTTCGACCTAAAGTCTAAGTTTACACCTAAAGTCTAACTTTACTACTACTAAAGTTAGAATTTTGGTTTAAGTTTAGACCTGAAGTCTAACTTAGACCTAAAGTCTAACTTTACTCCAACTAAAGTTAGACATTTGGTCTAAGTTTAGACCAAAAGTCTAACTTAGACCAAAAGTCTAAACTTACTACTACTAAAGTTAGGCCTTTGGTCTAAGTTTAGACCAAAAGTCTAACTTAGACCAAAAGTCTAACTTTACTACTACTAAAGTTGGACTTTTGGTCTAAGTTTAGACTTTTGGTCTAAGTTAGACTTTTGGTCTAAACTTAGACCAAAAGTCTAACTTTATTAGTAGTAAAGTTAGACTTTAGGTCTAAACTCAGGCTTCAGGTCCAAACTTAGTCTTTTGGTCTACGTTTACCTTTGTGAATCAGACCCTATGTCTTTTTTTATTTAAACATTGCACTTATACGTCCAGTGGGAAAAATCAAGAGACTTCTACGAGACATTATTAACACTAGGATTGGCTGAGCAATATTCCACCAGCTCGCGGAACTCTGCGTAATTGGGCAGAGTTTCTTGGTAACTCCAAGGAATTCCGGGGAATCAAACACCGCGAGCTCCGCCCAGGCTGACTAATTAGTGCTAAAGTGTTTGTGCTCTCTTCTTTAAACATGGAAAATTGGCTTACACCCATTTGGCACATTTAATTTACTTGTAAGTCCCAGGTACAGTGGTACTACCTGTACCCAAGGCCTGTAAATGAAATGCTACTAGTGAGCCTGCAGCACTGATTGTGCCACTGTTGGACCTCACCCTTTTTCCTGGGCTATCACCAAACTCTTACCTTCTTCCTCCAATTTTTTCTGACCTGTTTCTGTTGGCTTTAGGACTCTGGGCACTTTACCACTGCTGATCAGTGCTAAAGTGCATATGCACTCTGTCTAAATTGTAATGGTGATTGGTTTTTCCATGACTGGCATATTTGATTTACTGGTAAGGCCCTAGTAAAGTGCACTGTGTGTCCCCAGGGCCTGTAATTCAAATGCTACTAGTGGGCCTGCAGCACTGATTGTGTCACCCACATGTGTAGCCCTGCAATCATGTCTCAGACCTGCCAGTGCAGTGTCTGTGTGTGCAGTTTCGAACTGCCATTTTCGACCTGGCAAGTGCACCTACTTTGCAGGCCCAAACCTCGCCTTTTACTACATATAAGGCACCACTAAGGTAGGCCCAAGGTAGCCCTATGGTCAGGGTGCAGTGTCTGTAAAAGGTAGGACATGTACTCGTGTGTTTTACATTTCCTGATAGTGAAATACTGCTAATTTCGTTTTTCACTATTGCAAGGACTACCTCTACCACAGGTTATCATTGGAGCTGCCTTGTCGCATCTTGCAAGTGTAACTTCCAATTGGGAAGAGATAGAGATTTGGAGTTTAGGGTCCCTGAACTCATGATTAACCAATACATCTTTTAGAAAAGTTGGTTTTTAAATTGCGTGTTTGAAAATGCCGCTCTTAGAAAGTGGGCATTTTCTTGCTTTACCATTCTGTGCCTCTGCCTGCCTGTGGAATCCATGTCTGAGGGACGGTGACAGTTGGGCTGTTTGTGTATTCACTCTAGACAGTCACTCAAAGAAAACTGAGGTGTGCCCTGCATATCCTGATAGCCCATCACCAGGCTGATGGGTCTTCCTGAGCAAGAGTGGTGGGAGGAGCTGTCACTGACACCTGAATAGGGCTGTGCCTGTCCTCACACAAAGATGTCTTCACCCCCCTGTAGTGTGTCTGGAGCCAGGTCAGGGAAAGGTAGGGTCTTGTGTATGACAAAGACTTTCCTTTGAATTTTGCCAACTTCAGTGGCAGAAAATGGTATAAGTACTGTAGCTATGACACCTTAACTTCAGAACACTTCTGGACTAAAGGATGATTCTGCCAAGAAGAACAGCTGGATGCTGTAGGAAGGGACCTGGCACTCTGCTTGTTGCTTGTTGTGTTGGTCTAGTGCTTGCTGCTTCTGTCTTGTGCAGTGAAAGGACTGGACTTTTGCTTTCTACATCCTGCTTGAAAAGGTTCTCCAAGGGCTTGTGTGAGCTTGCCTCCTGTTAAGAAGTCTCAGGGCCATCAAAGACTCCATCTGCAGTCCCTGAACTCCTCTGCTGAGAGTTCTGACCTGCCAAGTGGTGCCACTTCCAGTTCTGGGCCCTTGGAGGTGGGTTTTGCTGCAAAGGACTAAGAAAATCCATGACCTCCAGTGTCTGTTTTTCCTGATGCAGCACCACTGTGTGGATGAAAAATCAACGCATCACCGCTGTGTGGCCGAAGAATCGATGCAGCACCTGCCATGTGGCTGAAATATCACCGCAGCCCGAGTCCCGAGTCCCATGTCTCCAACGTCTGAGGCACCCACTCCGACTCTGACCCATTCCGATGCCTGTTCCGCCGCCGCATCGACCCAGCGTGTCTCTATTTTTGGCGCATCATCCCTTTGTGCCAAGTTCTTTATCAATGTGGCCCAGCAGTAAGGAGCCAAGCCAGCGTGTCAACAGATCAACGCATCACCTCCCCTCACAGTAAGGAAGCGAGGCATCACCTCCCCTGACAGTCAGGAACCAACGCATCACCTCCCCTGCGCTGCAGTATGGAACTGACACATCACCTCCCCTGGCAGTAAGGAACCAATGCATTACCTCCCCTGAGAGTAAAGAACCGACTCATCGCTTTGCTTTTCTTGCACCTCACCTCCCCTGCACCTGTTTTTGTGTTTGATTTTGATGCATCCCAGGTACTTTTTGATAAAAGTGAAGCATCCATAATTTCCTATGAACTGAACTATTTTGAACCTTTTAAAATTGATATCTATGCTGATGTTAGTTGGATTTTTGTCGCTTTAGTCTTGTTTTATTCAGATAAATATTGGTTATTTTTCTAAACTGGTGTGGTGTCCTTTTGTATGTTTACACTGTGTTACTGTGTGTGTTTGTACAAATGCTTTACACATTGCCTCTGAGATAAGCCTGACTGCTTGTGCCAAGCTACCAAGGTGGTGAGCAGGGGTTATCTTGGGTGTGTAACTCACATACCCGGACTAGAATAGGGTCCCTACCTGGACAGGGTGCAAGCCACTGCCTACTAGAGACCCCCATTTCTAACAGCCATCCACTTAAGTAGCATTTTAAACATATCTCTGGCCGCTATTGCAGCCTGTGGGGGCACTTTTAAAGTGCCATTTCGACCTGGCAAAATAAAACTTCTGCCAAGCCTAAACCTTCCTTTTTAATACATATAAGTCGCATGACTAGGTGTAGCTGGCAGTTGGTCTTTGTGTATTGCTCCCAGACAGTGAGACAAAGTAGAATAGGTGGGGCAGGATGGGCCATCTCTGACTTAATGAAGGGTAGGAGCTATCACCTACCACACTTGCACACTCACAAAGGATTTAAAATTAGTCTATTGTGACCCCAGACAAGCTGGGGCTAGGGCTGGAAGGCAGGAGATTCCAAGCACCTCTGGGGGTTGAAACCTCCAGAAACTTCTCCTACTTCAAAGTGGGCACCAGGTATAAATATTGGACCCTCAGACCCAATTCTTCAGTACACCTCTGGACCTGTGGAAGAATCAGAAGGACTGCTGTGCTACTCTGCGGGAGGACTGTGTTAGACTTGGCATCTTTTGGCGTGTCCTCTGAGTTTTTGCCTTCTGACCTCCCGGTTTTGACTGGCTTAGTGTCTCTGCACACTTTTCTTACTGCTGATCAGTGGTAAAGTGCAAGTGCTTCTATTGGAAAATGGGTTATCGATTGGTGTTTCCATGATTGGCATATTTGATTTACTTGTCAGTCCCTAGTAAAGTGCACTGAGTGTGCCAGGGTCTGTAAATCAAATGCTGCTAGTGGGCTGCAGCACTGGATTGTGCCACCCACACAAGCAGCCTGTAAATGTAACTCTGGCCTGCCATTGCAGAGCCTGTGTGCAGTCTGGTACTGCCATGTCGACTTCCCAAGTGCACCCACTTACCAGGCCCTAACCGTCCCTTTTCTTACATGTCAGTCACCCCTAAGTAGGCCCAAGGTACCCCTGTGGGCAGGGTGCAGTGTAGGTGAAAGGTAGGACATGCCCTGGTGTGTGTGGCATGTCCTGATAGTGAATTACTGCCAATTTCGTTTTTCACTATTGCAAGGCTACCTGTTCCCATAGGACAGAATGGGGAGTTTGTTTATAACATCTTATAAACATAACTGGCCCTGGGAACTAGGTAGATAAAGTTTAGTATGCCTGAACTCAGAATCTAAAGATGCACCTTTTAGTGAAGGTGATTATTACATTCTGTGTTTGAAAATACCACTTTTAGAAAGTAGGTATTTTCTTGCTCAGCCATCCAGCAGGCCTCTGCTGGGTTTGTGGATTGACTGTCTGGGTTTTGGATGACAGGGGCTGGGGAGCAGCAGTGGCTCCAGATAGTCTAGGTGGGTCAGGAAAGGGCTGAATAGACCTGGGCTGCATTTAGGGTAGGGGGAGGAGATTTCCTTTAGCCTGAATGGGCCTGGTCTGCCACTGACAATGCCGTCTCCACCTCCTGCCAAGAAGCCACACCAGAGAGGGCAGAACTGGTTCTGTCTGGGCACAGACACTCTCTGCCTGAGAGGACAAAGGATTTTGGGCTATAAAAAGTGGAGCCCAAACCCCTGAACTGTAGAACTCTTCTGGACCAAGAAGACTTCCAAGAAGAAGAGCTGGAGAAGCTGTGAGGAGGAACTACCACTTTGCTGAGTGCTTTGCTGTGTTGGCCTGCAGTGGCTGCTTCTGTCTTGGGCAGTAAAAGGACTGGACTGAACTTTCTGCAATCTATTTTTGTGAGTTTCTCCAAGGGCTTGAGGTAGAGCTTGCCCCCTGTTCAAGAAGTCTCAGGAACAGCAAAGACTTCAAGTTCTTCTGCCCTCAGCACTGGGGATTGTGTGTTTTGTGCTGCAACAGAAGAAAAAGCAACCCGATGCCATCTACGACGCCGCTGCCGACTCTGTGTCCTGAAGGCACCGCAAAGGGCACCGCCGCAATGCCGCACTGCGACCCTGGTCTCACTGACGACACCTGCTGATGCCGCCACCGAACCGCTGCTTGCACCGTGACCTGTGGGCACCGCACTCTGCATCGCCTAGCTTCACGACGGCGCCATGGTATCCCCGATGACGACGCTCCACGCGGAAATCGACGCCGCTGCTTGCACCGTGGTTCGAGGGCACCGCTCGTAGAGTTACATGACGCACCGCCCTCATCCCGCACCACAGCCATGGCCTACCGACGCCGGCCCCATCGACTCCCGTTTGTCAGCCGACGACAGCGCTTCAGCAACGACGACGACGCTGCTTGCACCGTGACCTGCCAGCACTGCGACGAGCACTGCATCACTTCGCACTGCGACCCTGGTCTCACCGACGACGCCATCTAACGCCGCCACCGAGCCGCTGCTCGCACCGCGACCTGAGGGCATCGCACACCGCATCGCTGCACTTCGCACCACAGCACCCGACGCCTGCCGATGCCAGCGCTCCTGACTTCAACAGAGAGGAGTTTGATCTGCAACGCGTGTGACTTCAAGGGCCCGACGACTCCTGCACCGACCTCTGGAACCAACGCCTGCGGACGCCGTGCTTTCGGAAGCTCAACGAGAGGTCGCCGACGCCCTGCATTTCTAAAGGTACTGTTTTGCTGGTCTTCCTGACACCGTAGCTGGCCCGCGATGCTGCGGTCAGCCAGAACTGTTTGGATTTGTTGTTCACGATGCCGTGATAGCCCCAGAGGGAGCTATCAACTTCAATGAACAGTTTTTCAAGGTTATTTTGATAACTGAAGATTTCTAAATACTGTATTGTGGATTTTTATCGTTTTTGGTCTTGTCTTAAGTAAAAAAAAATTGGATATTTTTCTAAACTGGTGTGGTGTCCTTTTGTAGTGCTTACACTGTATTACTGTTGGTTATGTGCAAATGCTTTACAAACTGCCTCTAAGATAAGCCTGACTGCTCGTGCCAAGCTACCAAGGGGGTGAACAGGGGTTATTTTAGGAGTGTAACTCCCTTATCCTGACTAGGAAGAAGGGTCCCTATTTGGACAAAGGTACCTACCTCTGCCAACTAGAGACCCTCATTTCTAACAGACTGCTACCCCATTTCCCTGCAACGTGAGTGAAAGGACAGGACCTTCATTTTAAACCCAGGACCACTAGTGTGACTCCAAAGGCTAATTGGCTGGCCTCCTGATCAAAGCCTCAGGGACAGAAATGGTTCCACCCACCTTGAACCCAGCACATGGACTCTGTCTGCTGTGAGTCTTACCCCCCCCCCCCAAGATATGCCACCCCAGTTCTGGACCCTTGGATGCGGGCCTGAAGTTGCTCTGCCAACCCAACTGTGGTCCTGCGGACAGAATCGATGCAGTGCAATGGATCTATTTGCAGCTCCAATTCAGATCAACCACAGCACAACGCATCCCTGATTCCAGATCTCGCATTGCAGCCCCCAGTCTCCTCAGAACTACCACTGCACACCATATTTCCAATGCAGGTCTTACTGTCTTTCTCTTCCTTCAAATTTTTGCTGTATGTGTTTTTCCCCTCTCTTACTTTAGTAAATGTCTAATGCAGAAAAATAAGTGCTGGTGCCCAAAAATTAATGCCGGTGGCCCCCACCAGCAAACACCAGCTCAAATTAAGCATTGCCTATGGTGTCTTTTTCCTGCCATAATGATGTTTATTTACACATAGATTCTAAGACAATTGATTGTTTTTCTTCCTGCATTTGGATTTCAGAGTTGTGATAATGGCTATAAAGTTGATGTTAGCAGCAACTTTCTTTTTGTTTACAGAAGAGAATTTTGATAGATTAATCACAGCGGCTGTCTTTCAAGGGCTGTCATACCTCTTTTAGTATGTCTGGATGAGTTTTATTCCAATTTCTACTTGGAAATAGCAGGCCATATTTAGATGATTACTTAAATTCCATGCTCATTATGCCTTTCAATGAGTTGAATGTAGCTTGGTTGTCCACAAGAGAAGCCAGTAGCTTGTGACGTGCATTTCAGTACCCATAGAGAGAAAGAGCTTGAGACCCTGTACACCCAATTGTGTAGATATTCCAACAAGTTCACTGAAATACATATTGTCTAATTCTCTCAGTTAAATCCTTTAGTGGGGGCTGAAATTGATCTCAGCTGGCTAATCCCTGAGAACTTTAAATCCTTTGAGATGTCACACACAGGTGTGGCAAAGTGAAAGATGTACACCCCAGCATCAAAGGACTATCTTCCATTGTAATAATAACATGCCAAAACATCAGTCAAGTTGAATTTTTCATGCTATGACAGCATTTGGTGGAAAATAATAGAACATTTCTGCTCCAATTAAAATGGTATGCTGATAGTGACATTACCATATGTGAATCCATCGATCTAGGGTTTGATTTATGGAGTGATGCCTAATACTGGTTTCCTTTTATTGAGGCACAAGGCAAAATTGCCTAGTTTTGCTTATCTTTTTGCCCTTGTACTACAGCCTTTATAATTGAATTATAAGGGCACTCTGTGACAGTTGATCTTGTTTCCTCTATTGAAAAATTGATTACACAGTGAATATCTCAACATAATTAAACTAAAGGTTTTGAAACTTAATTGAGTTGATCATTCTCAACTCCAACCTGTCCAGGGAGAAATCAGAGGTGTTTTCCATCCCTTTTTATAGAAAGGTTTGTTAAATAAGCAGAGAAGAAAGCAATTAATATGAAACACATGTTATAGATCTGTATAAAGTCTAGACAAAGAGGTCATCTATCATCCATGTCAAAATCTGAATTATTCACCTATACTGTATTCATGAATTTGGGCATATTTTCATTATTTTTATTTTAAAATCAGATTATCTAACTTCTTAAAAAGAAAAACAGTTTTAAATTATCCTTGGCAGTGGCGGGGCATTACACTATCAACAGGATATGTTGCCTCTCTATCAATGTGTATTCTGGCTTCTCTATGGGTACCCTAGCTATGCTCACAACTGATATCTTGTTTTGTCAGTTTAAACTAGTATACATGAACCATTCTCATAAAAGTGGTGGTATCAATATTTTGGCTGTGGAACTGCCAAGTTCCCGAAGAGGTAAACTCGAGCAGTGTTAAGGAACTGTTTAAAACAGATAACTCCTATTTTCTTATCACACTGGGCCTAGGCATGGTGGATAAATAATAAATCCATATTTAATAAAGCACAAACATATCCCCCTTAATGTTCCAAGGCGCTGGGGGCTGTCAGGAAAATTAAGTGAGCTATTGCCCGAAGGCACATGGTGCTGAGCTGAGCTGCCACCGGCGATCGAACTGTGAGCCCTGTGCTCCGAGGTCAGCTGCTTTGGACGCTGCACCACACCTCTCCCCAGCGTAGTACAGTTAGACTTGGCTTTTTCTGCAGGTTCACCCCAGACTTTTTGCTTTTTAGCCTCCTGTTTTTGACCTTGTTTTTGTTGGTTTTAGGACTCTGGGCACTTTACCACTGCTATTCAATGATAAAGTGCATATGCGCTTCATGTAAATTGTGTGTATGGATAGGTGTTTCCATGATTGGCTTCTTTGATTTACTACTAAGTCACTAGTAATGTGCACATGTGTGCCCAGGGCATGTAATCAAATGCTGCTAGTGGGCCCGCTGCAAAAGAAACAATTGATGGACGGAATGCTGGACAATGCAAACATTCACCCCCAGTCACAAGGATCTGGGTTAAATCCATCATTCTTTTGCTCACCACACCACCCCAGTTTGGACCCAGCCATATGCAAATCAGTCTTGACCTTGTTCCTTGTGGGAACAGTCCAGCCCGAACTGCCAAGCCAGGTCCTCCCTGGACAGGAAACAAGCATCCTGGGAACGGTTTCAGGGCATCACCCTTCATCAGCCAGGCTAGCTTGAATCCAGTGGTGTAGTGAGCACGGGACCCACGTCTGGGCATACCCTTCCCACTTAGTGCGACAAATACAAAAGAAACAATTGATGGACGGAATGCTGGACAATGCACACATTCACCCCCAGTCACAAGGATCTGGGTTAAATCCATCATTCTTTTGCTCACCACACCACCCCAGTTTTGACCCAGCCATATGCAAATCAGTCTTGACCCTGTTCCTTGTGCACAGCCTGCAGCACTGATTGTGCCACCCACACAAGTAGCCTTTCTAAGGGTTCACAGACCTGCCACTGCAGTGTCTGCATGCAGTTTTTACTGCCATGTCGACCTTGCAAGTGCACCCACTTGCCAGGCCCTGACCTTCCCTTCTCTTACACGTAAGGCACCCCTAAGTTAAGCGCAAGGTACCCTCATGAGCACAGTGCAGTGCATGTGAAAGGTAGGACATGTACTGGTGTGTGTGATGTCCTGGGTAACACATAGCCAGGCTGAATAGATCTGGCTGCATTTGGAGTAGTGGGAGGAGTTATCGCTTGCACCTGAATGTACTGTGGGTGCCTCTCACAAAGCTGTTTCCACCTCCTGTGGTGAACCTGGCCTGAGCCAGGCTAAACTGGTTTATAAGTGCCAGAGGAACTTTGTTTGTACCGACTTCTAAAGGAAAATGTAGTATAAATATTGGGGCCCTGTTAGACCTGGCATCTTTTGGCGTGTTTTCGCTGTCTTTTTTTATTTCTGACCTCTCGGTTTTGACTCTGTTTTTGCTGGTTTAGTGTCTCTGCGCACTTTCTCACTGCTTTTCAATGTTAAAGTGCAAGTGCTCCTATTGTAAATTGTGTTATGGATTGGTGTTTCCATGATTAGCATATTTGATTTACTATTAAGTCCCTAGTAAAGTGCACTGAGGTTGGCAGGGCCTGTAAATCAAATGCTGCTAGTGGGCCTGCAGCACTGGTTGTGTCACCCACACAAGCAGCCCTGTAAAGGGTTCTCGGACCTGCCACTGCAGTGTCTGCGTGCAGTTTGAACTGCCATGTCGACCTGGCAAGTGCACCCACTTGCCAGGCCATAATCTTCCCTTCTCTTACATGTAAGGCACCCCAAAGGTAAGCCCAAGGTACCCTCATGGGCAGGGTGCCATGTATAGTAGAGGCAGGACATGTACTGGTGTGTGTACCATATCCTGGTGTTGAATTACAGTATATTTCATTTTTCACTATGGAAAGGCTATCTGTCCCATAGGATAGAATGGGAGTTTACTTATAACATCTTATAAGCATATTTTCCAGTTGGGAGAAGATAGAGAAACAGGGTTTAGCATGCCTGAACTCAGAATATAAAAATGCATCTTTTAGTAAAGATGATTTTTATGTTCTGTGTTTGAAAATACCACTTTTAGAAAGTAGATATGTTCTTGCTTAGCCATCCTGTGTGTTTTTCTGCTGGGTTTGTGGAGTGACGTTCTGGCTTTGGAGTGACAGGGGCTAGGGATGTGCATTCTCTTCAGACAGCCACTGGGGGTTCGAGGTGTGTCCTGGATGAGTAAGTTTTGGGCTGAATAGACCTCGTCTGCATTTAGAGTAGTGGAGGAGATTTCTTTGCACCTGAATGGGCCTGGTCTGCCTTGGACAATGCTGTCTGCACCTCCTGCCGGGAAGCCAGGCCAGAGAGGACAGAACTGGTTTGGGTTGGGCACAGACACTCTCTGCCCCAGAGAACAAAGACAAATGCAGTAAAAATATTGAACTTTAGAACTGGCTGGAATCAAGGAACCTGCCAAGAAGAAGAGCTGGAAGAACTGCCAGGAGGAGTATGCCCCTTTGCTGTGTTGTTGCTTTGTTGGGTTGGTCTGCAGTTCCTGCTTCCGCCTTGGGCAGTGAAAGGACTGGATTGAACTTTCTTTACTTGTGCTGAGTATCTCCAAGACCTTGAAGTAGAGCTTGCCTCCTGTTCTGAAGTCTCAGGGACTGCAAAGACTTCACCGACCTCTGGGTACCGCCTCTGGAACACTGGGCTTAGTTGCCACAGAGGGGGAAAGCAACTAACTCCGCTGCTGTCTCTGTATCCTGAAGGCACCGCAGAGGACACCGCCGCATCTCACACCACAACCCTGGTCTCGCCGCCGCCGCCACTGAGCCACTGCTTGCACCGTGACCTGTGGGCACCGCACTCCACACCGCCTCACTTCACTTCACCGCCCTGGTCTCACTGACACCGTCGATGCCTGCTGACTTTGACGCCTGTGATTGCACCGTGGCTGGGGGCACCACTCGTATGTCTCACGACACTCCGCCTTGTCCCACACCGTAGTCCGGACCGACTAACGCCAGCTCCCCGCAACCGGCTCTGTCACCTACTCCATGATCTGTCAGCACCGCAATGAGCACCGCCTTCACTCTGTACTGCAGCCCTGCTCTCACCGACGCCTCTGGATGACTATATCCGACCCGCTGCCTGCACCGTGACTTGAGGGCACCACACCGCTATGTTTCGCATTGCAACTGCGATGGCTGCCACGACCGGCCTGCACTAACATGATCGGCTGTAACACAAAAGGTACTGTTTACGAGTCTGCTGACAAACCCTGACTGACTTGGTCAGACGGAACTGTTGGATTCTGTTGTTTTCAGCACCGCAGTAGCACCGGAGGGAGCTACCGACTTCAAGGAACTGCATTTTAAAAGGTATTCTTGCAAAGGGCATATTTTTAAATACTCTATGTAGGATTTTTATCTTTTTGGTCTTGTTTTAACTATATAAAAATATTGGATGGTTTTCTAAACTGGTGTGGTGTCCTTTTATAGTGTTTTCACTGTATTACTGTTGGTTATGTGCAAATGCTTTACACACTGCCTCTGAGATAAGCCTTACTGCGCGTGCCAAGCTACCAAGGGGGTAAGCAGGGGTTATTTCAGTAGTATAGCCCCCTTATCCTGACTAGAAGGAAGGGTCCCTACTTGGACAAAGGTGCAAACCATTGCCAACTAGAGCCCCCCATTTCTAACATGCCCTGACCCTAGAACTTTAGATTGCTGCTGGACTAAGGAACCTGTCAGGAAGAAGGGCTGTAAGAGCTGTGAGTGGAGTCTACCACTTTGCTGTGTGCTTAGCTGGGTTGGCCTGCAGTTGCTGCTTCTGCCTTGGGCAGGGAAAGGACTCTACTGTTCCTTCTGCATTTTAGGTATCTCCAAGGGCTTGATCTAGAGCTTGCCTCCTGTTGGAAGTCTCAGGGAAATCAAAGACTTCAACTTCTTCTGGGTGGCAGCTTCAGGAACTGGATGTTTCAGCTGCCACAGAGGAAAAAGGTAACCCAACACCGTCAACAATGCCGCTGCTGGCTCCATAACCTGAAGGCACCGCATAGGGCATTGCTGCACTTCGCACCGCAACTCTGGTCTCACTGATGATGATGATGCCACCGAGCCGCTGCTTGCACAATGACCTGTGGGCACCACACTCCTCGCTGTCTTGCTTCATACTGCTGCCTTGGTATCACTGACGATGCAGCAACACCATCACCGACGCCGCTGCCTGCACTGTGACCTGTGGACACTCCTTGTGGAGAACATGGAGCACTGTCCCACTTCTCACCGCAGCACTGGTCTCACCGCTGCCGCTGCTCCAAGCTGACATTGACGCCGCTGCTTGCACCGTGGTCTGGGGCACCGTTTGTAAGTTACAGGACGCACCACCCCATCCCACTTCGCAGCCTTGGCTCGCCGATGCCAGTGCAATCGACTTCAGTTCATCAACCAATGCCGCTGCCTGCACCGTGACCTGTGGGCCCCACACACTGCATTGCCCCATCTCGCACCGCAGCCGTGGGTCTACCGACACCAGTGCCTCAGCAAAGACGCCACCACTGTCTGCACTGTGACCTGTCAGCACCGCAATGAACACTGCCCGCTTCAGACCACAGCCCTGGTCTTACCGACACTGCTGGACAACTGTCACTGAGCTGCTGCCTGCACCATGGCCTGAGGGCACCGTAAGACACAGCACTCCGCTTCACACTGCAGCCCCAACACCTGCCAATGCCAGCCCTCCTGCAACACGTGTGAATTCAAGGACCTGATGACTCCTGCACCAACTCCCGGAGCAGACACCTGCAGAGGCCCCTCCTCCGTAACTCACCTCAAGGTCCGACACCCTGCATCTTCAAAGGTACTGTTTTACAGGTCTCCCCGACACCGTAGGTGGCCCGCGATGCCACGGTCAGCCAGAACTGTTGGATTTGTTTGCTCATGACGCCATGATAGCCCCGAATGGAGCTATCGACTTCAAGGAACTGTTTATAAAGTCTATTTTTGCTTTATTGGTATTGTGGATTACTGTATGTTGGATTTTTATCGTTTTGGTCTTGTATTACACAGATAAATATTGGGTATTTTTCTAAAACCAGTGTGGTTTCCTTTTGTAGTGTTTTACTGTATTACTGCTGGTTATGTGCAAATGCTTTTCATGCTAACTCTGAGATAAGCCTGACTGCTTGTGCCAAGCTACCAAATGGGTGAGCAGGGGATATTTCAGAGGTGCAGCTCCCTTATCCTGACTAGAGTGGTAGATTCTGCTTTGCTTGGGTGCATACGATAACCAGCCAGAGAACCCATTTTTAACAACTACAGACACTACAGTGCCTGAGTCCAACAAGTGACCCAACAGAAATGTCTTTTATCTCCAGCAGAAAAACTGAAGGAAGTTAGCAATTTGTGGTTAGCTGTCTGCTCCTAAAATTAGTTAATCAAACACAGAGATGTCTGTGGATTAGACAGCAGCTGATTGCTGAACTCATGGGAGTGGTCACACCTCACTTTTAAGCACTGGGAAGAGGTAGAGGAACATAGCTGTAGACTGTCTCTAAAACACTGGAAAAGTACTCATCAAAGAAAGGAATTTGTCCAGCGTTTCATCATAACTTATTCAAAATCATCAAGAATGGTCACCGAAACCCAAAGGCAAATTTGAAGTGTCCCTCAAGAAGTGGTGGAGAATAACCACTGTATTAAATTGGGATGCAACTTGGGCAGTGTGACAGCTCTCTCAAGCCTTGTATATTCCAGTAGAAGGACCCTAATTCACATCAAATATATGCACACTTCTGACATATAACAATGTTCTATGAACACCAAATCTCCTCACAATTTGAGCTTTATGAAATTCTACCACAAACAACTAAGCATAACTAATTCTAATACCAAGCACTGATTACAATTGCTTGACTGTGCAACATGTTCAGAAGAATACATGTGCACAGTGACAGCACAGGGAATCACATAGTAATAGGAAACACTTCTTTGGCACTAGGTACATCTCTCAAGAGCTGCAATGGGGTTCAAATGAGACCATTCTAAATAATTAGCCCAGAGAATGAACTGGGAATTTGTTTTATCTTCTTTGGGTATTTGTCAGAAATGTAAGCAGGAACTTGCTATGTTTCTTTTCAAGTTAAATAACTGTACCCATCTGTGGGGTGATTAGAGCAAATTAACGTGAATAAAAATAAAGTAGCGTGGCGTCTTTGTCTACACCCACCCACCCCCAATGCATGCTATTGTTCTCTGGGTATTTAAGGTATATTTCTGTGATAAACATACGTGCTCTTAGATAAGTAATTCCATTAAAATGTAAAAGTGTGGCTCTGGGAGCCAAGAAAGTAAAGAACTTTGATTATCTCCTATAAGCATTTCTCAAGGTCAAGTATACAAATGCATTAAAGAACGTGCATAGAGCGCCCAGAAAGCATTGACACCATAAAGCATTATGAACACTTACCATGTTATGTAAACCACATTTCTTCACAAATGGAGATGTCATGTTCTTTCCCTTATAGAGTAACCAATCAAGCATTTACATAGGTTATTGGTTACACCTCACAATGTATAGATTGAAAGTATTCTATTTCAATACAAACACTCAATTAGCGTGAAGCATCACATAGAGCAGGCTCACATAACATTTTTCAGTAGACGTTATTGCACGCCCTTGGTTGTGAATGGGGAAGTGCTTGATGTAAACCGTTCAGTTCAGTTCATTAAACTTTATTCGATGTTATGGTAAAATTATGAAAGTGGACAGCACATACAACAAAAGTAAATTTAAAAGTAAACAGCTCCATGGATGGCAGCAACAATACAAAATAAAGCCTCAAATGAGTTACATCAGATTTAAATTGACCTAAACAGTTTAAAAAACAATTAAAATGAATAGAGCTAAAAGGGCCCATTTTGTCCCAACGGTAACTAGATCCCTGCATTGTAGACTTATTGGTACAAACACCACTTACCACTTTATCATAAAACCAGGCTTATAGAGGTGATCATTATGTGCAAATGATGGGCCATATTATCAAGAACGGCGATAACATTATCGCCGCTTTAGCGGCAGGAAACTGCCGCTAAAGCGAGATAAGGGGCTTGATAATATGTCCTATAGAATTCCAATAGAAGCCCAGGTTTGATGTCCTTCACACCAGAACCTGGGCTTCTATTGGAATTCTATAGGGCATATTATCAAGCCCCTTATCGCTGCTTTAGCTGCAGTTTCCTGCCGCTAAAGCGGCGATAATGTTATCGCCGTTCTTGATAATATGGCCCAATGTTTTCCTACATTTAAGCAGACAGACTGATGCTGAGATACAAAGACACACAACCGCACCAAACTTAGCAACGCTACATGACAGTGGTATTGTGTCTTAGGATATAGGTGCTGATGTGTTGTGCTGCGTTCTGTTGAGGATTTTTTGATTCGTGACCTTTCATCTTTTAGTTGTGCTGATGTTCTGTGTGTTGTGGTAGTGTAATTTTATCCTGTTGCGTGTCAAACTTTAACAAATGGCATTGTGTTTTCATTTGCAAGTATTACATTTATCCACATTTCTAGTGAAAAGAATCATTCATCACTGCCAAAGGGTCGGTGCATACCACTGCTGAGACTCTAGCACATCATATGACAACTAGGGCCATTTCACAAACCATTTTTGACTTTTCAGATTTAATTTCATTAGTGGTACGTAAAGGCAATGCTTGATGTAAACGACTTTTACCATCATATTATGAAAACAGGTTTCTGGAAGTGGTAAGATGTGTCAAGGTTTTTTTGGGCATATGTTTTGAGTTGCATTTTTTTTTTTATTTAAAATTTTCAATCCATAACAAGTGTCACTATAAGTCGCTTATAGACATGTTTTAACACCAAACAAAGAGAACATACAAACAAAAGAACAAACAATGACCATCAATTATCTATTTAACACTGCAGGAGAGGCATGTATAAGAAAGAAAATAGGGTACAGAAGATGGACAATACTGGAAAAAAGGAAACAAAATCACGCCGGCATACAGTACAGCTTACAGATTCTTTTTGTCACTTTGTGTGCTCAATCATGGGACCCCATATCTGCCTACCCAGTTACTGTCTTTTTATTGTTTTAAGATAAAAGAGACTAAATTCCAAATTATAGATATTATAAAATTTGGCCCTCCACATCTCAAAGGATGGAGCCTCCTTCTATAACCAAACTGATGTAACACATAGCCTAGCAACAGCTGTAGCCATAAAAATTTAAATAGCGAAATGTATGCCCCGGTTGTCCCTGCCTCAAGGTGTCCCCACACCTAATAAAAATACTTCAGTTGATATGTGAATGTCTACGCCCGTAATGTCGGACACAAACTCTTCGATGTGTCTCAGCATTTGTGTTAAATAGGTGCACTCATAAAAAATATGCACGATATCCGCGTTCTCCCCCCCACATCAAAAACATTTCCCATCGCTCGAACCACCCCATTTCAACATCCTCGCAGGTGTATGATACAAACTGATTATCGACTTATAGTGCTGAGCTTTCAATTTGGCTGATACCAGGATTTTCTCAGCCATATCTATAGCGTGCTCCATATATTCCCCTTCCCACCCTATCCGCATACTCCATTTACAATTTTGGGCATCCAGATCATCCAGCTGTGTATCCAACAGGATATTGTACAATACACCTTTTTTAGCTGCCCGTTTTACAGCCTCGACCAGAGGGTTAGATTTTATCCCACTCTGTTTCTGGTTTTTGTATAAGAAGTCTCGTACTTGCAGATATTTAAAGAAATCCGTTTTTTGCAATGTATATCTATCCGACAGGCCTGAGAAAGAGGAGAGTCCTTCTTCATCAAACAGATCCCCTATTTGCCTTATGCCCTTGCCCCTCCATCTCTCCATTCTCAGATCCCAAAACACAGAGGGCAACAATCATATCCCCTTGATCTGAAATATACTCCGTACAGCTTTCCAGGCCTTGTATGCTACCACAACAACCTTGAAACGAGTTTTTTTTTTAAATAACTTGGCTCCAAAATCCTAAATAAACAAATCTTGGCTGCTGAGCCCAGCAGCATCTGATATATTGATGGCATTTCCGCGTCACTCCCCACTTCCTCCCCTGTTAACAAAATCTGCATGTTTTGCAGGATACACGCGTAGTAATAGAATGTGAAGTTGGGGACTGCTCAGGCCTCGCGTTTGCGAGGTAACATCATATATTTAAATGTAACTCTTAACTGTGGCTAGGTCAGACCTTGCGCAATACCATTATTGTGATCAAAAGTACCAATAATATCCGAGAGGTGCTCAAGGGAACAGTTGGGAAACGGCCACCCACGTATCCAAAAGCCCTTTGTGACCACTGGTACACAAAGAGCAAATCACAGAACAAAATCCCGTTCCCGAGCACAAAACAAATTTATATCATCAAGAGATCAGTCCGAGATGTAGCCAACACGTGTTTCGTCTTGGGAAATATCTCTAGATCACTTGTATTCCAAGTAAAAGCGTTTGGATATATATCGGATTCAGGAGAGTACTCCCGTCGTAGTAGAGGACTCGAATTCGGTCCTCTACTACGACGGGAGTACTCTCCTGAATCCGATATATATCCAAACGCTTTTACTTGGAATACAAGTGATCTAGAGATATTTGCTCATACATTTGACTGTATTTCCTGGGATACAAGTTCCATTAAGACCCATACTGAATGTGATTAATTACATGTTCTGCCTGGAATCCGGCGGAACTGCCTTAGTATTCACGTTTGCCCTGAGGAAGTCGATGGGCGATATTCCCAAGACGAAACACGTGTTGGCTACATCTCGGACATACCAGCTACGCCTATTTTTTGCTATGAGCCACTTGTAAAGAACTTATGGCTTTGAACAAGATAAGAAAATAAAGAAGAATAATGTCATATAAGATTTGGACTAATATTTGTCTGGACTGATCTCTTGATGATATAAATTTGTTTTGTGCTCGGGAACGGGATTTTGTTCTGTCATATATTTAAATGCTCTACGGGATTTACCTTGCCCCAACAAAAACCTATCACATAAAGATTGTAATTTTTGCAGCTGCGGCCGTGCTAATTCAAGTGGTACTGCTCTGAAGTAATATATAGCTTAGGGTAGGATGTTCATTTTGAGAACATTGCACCTCCCCACCAATGAAAGATGCAGACACTCCAGATGGTCTAGTTCCTGCTTGACCCGGCAAGGATCCCCCCCAGTTAATCTCAACTAGTTCCTGTAGACACATCCTGATTTTTATCACCAAGTATGTAGCTTCCTCAGTTACCCAGGTATCCCCTAGACAGGCCGCCTTTGTGCATATAATTTGTGTTTTAGTTAGATTGAGCTTATACCCTGACACCACCCCAAACACATGGGCAAGTCGTTCTATCTCCGGGATGGCTGCCGCCGGATCTGAGGTCACCAGCGCAATATCATCCGCATACGCTAATACCCGAAACTGATACTGCCCACAGGCTATCGAGCTAATCTTGCTACTTCCTTCCAACATTGTCAGAAAAGGGTTAATGTACAGGGCAAATAGCAACGGGAAACACTGGCAGACCTGCCTTGTCCCCCTGGTTATACAAACTGGATTAGATTATTTGCCCATTATGGGAAACATCGGTTACATCGCGGTCTTCACACCGCAATACCTTTACAACGCGGGCATTACCACGCAAGTCATTACAATGACTTGCACTGGATGGCGCTCTAAGCTAAGGAATAGTATGATTTACTATTCCAACACCTTCCCTACTGTAATGTAGGCTGGAGTTGGAATAGTAAATCATACTATTCCTAAGTCCAGCGCCCTCCAGCGCAAGTCGTTGTAACGACTTGCGTTGTAATGCCTGCATTGTAAAGGTTTCGTGGTGTGAAGAGCGCGATGTAACATCACATATTCGCCCATTACACATATTCTGGCACTCGGAGACTTATACATAGCTTGAATAGCCTTAATAAAGCCTGGTCCGAACCCCACCTTACGCAATACCGCCCATAAAAAGCTCCAGGAGACATTGTCAAACGCCTTTTCGGCATCAAGAAATGTCAGAACCAGCCTAGTATGTTGTATATTAGCTAGATCAATCAGAGTCACTACCCTATTTATGTGGTTATCCATTCCCCTGCCTGGAATGAAACCATGTTGATGGATAGAGACCAGGGGCATAATTACTCGAGCCAGTCGTGTTGCTAAGATTTTAGCATAAATTTTGCCATCACAATTTAAAAGAGATATCGGTCTATAGGACCCTGGTAAGGCCGGGGGCTATCTCTTTTTTAAAGATTACAATGTTGGCTTCATCCCAAGATGGTGGAGCCTTCCCATGTTGTGCATCTTGAAAAGTAGCAAGCATATCTCCCTTAAGCTCCTGAAACAGAGCACTATAGACCTTGAGCGGACGTTTATCTGGTCCTGCTGCCTTACCCCTAGCTAACGAGAGTATTGCCTCTTCCAGCTCCTCCATAGTGATCGGGGTATCCAGCATTGCCTGTTCTTCCTGCCCTAGGCACCTCATATCTAAGTTTTGTAAAAAGGCTTTAGTAGCTTGGTCATCGCAATTGCTCTGCCTATACAGCTCTTTATAAAATGCATGCAATACATCCAGAATCCCCTCTGTTGTTTCCACCGTATCCCCCCAGAATCAATCATGGTGCCGCTTCCTTAACTCGTAGCCTTTGTGCCAAGCAGCGCCCTGTAGCTTCCCCATATTCGTAGATCTCCTCTTTATATAACTTGTATTTGCTAGCAATTTCCTTGCTCCTCACTAAATTAATCTCAGCTTTACAATAAGCAATCATAGTTTGCAATGGCTTAATAGCCGCATTTGTAGTTATTCCTTGAATGAGCTTTTCCTCTGCTATTCTGAGATCATCCAGGAGCCCCTGCATAGTAATTTGGAGTTGTTTCTGTGTAAACAGTCCATAGCTAAGAACTTCCCCTCTTAATCCAGCCTTTAAGGCACCCCATACTATAGCCCTAGAGTTTGAACCTCTATTGATATTCAAAAATTGTACCAACCAGATTTTCATATGGTCAAGAAAGGAAGTGTCCAATAGGAGCTTCCTGTGAAAAGAGAAGGATCTTGGCGGAGTAATTTTACTGATAGCAGGGATATCCAACAGCAGCGGACCATGGTCCGCCGTAATCCTAGGCCATACCTGCATCTTTGCCCCCGCTGTGAGTACTTTTGACGTGAACATATCGTCTAGCCGGACAAATTTATGGTGTGGATAAGAATAGAAGGTATATCCTGGGTCCGGATAGTTCAAAGTACGCCACACGTCTGCCAGTCCATGATCAACGACTAACTTCTGCAGTGCTTTAAACACGTGAGGTTTTCTGCCCTGTAATCATTATAGTTTAGCTCCAGCTCCTGACAACCCAAGTGGATGTTAAAGTCCCCACATAATATCAGGGGGATGCACCATGATGCCAACTCAACATTCAACCCTTCCAATATTGCTGCCTCATTAAAGTTTGATCCATAAACTGTACACACTACAACTTTAGCGGGCCCCACCATACATTCCGCAATGACCCATCTGCAAAAGTTATCAGCCAGTATCTTCCCCGTGCCCTGAATCCCCTGTCGTGCCAGAATAGCCACTCCCCTGTTTGTAGTAGCCTGTAATGATGCAGCACTTAGTGTATACTCAAGCTCATTCAATCGCTTACATTTACCCCAAGGAATATGTGTTTCCTGTAGGCACAGAATGTTTGGTTTTATTAACCGTAAATCCGCCGCAACGCGCTGCCTTTTTCCACTGCTATTCAGACCACAGCCATTAAAAGAACATATACGTATCCCTAAGGATGTCGTCCTACCCCCCCAAACCTTGCTACAGTTTTTGTCCAGGCGTATGTCTCTCCTATTAATTTTAACAAACCTAGAGTAGCCCAATTTCCTCTTGCTATGGATTGATCTTTTCTCCCCAACAACACACCACACCCCTGCACGACGCCCCACACACTCCTGATCCTGTGCCCCTCCCACAGCTAGTCCCCCTCCCCCCTCCCTTCCCAGAAACAGGGCAATAGGACCCATGGTCCTGCGTGATGGGAAGCTCCCTTGCCACCCGGTATACCCCCCCCCTTTCTGATTCCAGCCTATCTACCGGAGAGAAAGCTCAATAAAACATAAAAAAAAAACAAAGGAGCAAAAGGTACAACGAAGCGTGATTATTACATATCAAGTCTCTTGCGCATATCCAGCATATCAGGTCTACACATAAGCCATTTAACGTTCCTAAAGCGCCAGATTCCTTATCCAGTAGAAGGACCCTAATTCACATCAAATATATGCACACTTCTGACATATAACAATGTTCTATGAACACCAAGGGGTATATTCACAAGAGCGTGTGCTAAACAACACAAAAAAATGTTAACGCAACTTTACACATCGCAGCCTATCACGGGAAAATAACCCTGTGTCAACGTGGAATTCACAACAAGGCTGTACCATGCGATAGTCTGCCGAAACCGCGGACAATGTCCGCGATACAACAACCCCGACGGTGATAAAAACACAAACCTCAACGCGAAAAAACATGCGATGGGTCAAAGCGCGATGAGGAAATCAGCGATAAGCAGCGCCAGGCCTGCAATACACACATGGCAGGCTGGAAAAACCACTATAAAAGTAGAAAAAACACACAAACACAAAATGATCTACACCGAAGCACCATGGAGGCAGCCGGAGCAGGCGCAGAGGACGAGCGCAACCCCACAAGCACCCCGGACGACCAGCCTGGGACCTCGGGGACAGGGAAGGGCAAGGACAAGAAGAAGAGGAAGACGAAGTTCAGTCCGCAGGAAAACAGGATCCTGGTCACGGAGGTGATGGAACACCATCAACAACTGTTCGTCACCTCCAACGTGTCATTGGGCACCAAAAATGGAATATAGCGGGACATCATGGACAAGGTGAATGCCGTCGGAGAGCACAAGAGGTCAATGGATGAGGTCAAGAGGCGATGGATTGACATCAAGCGCAAGATCAAGGAGAAACTCGCAGGCAACCAGAAGACAGCAATGCAGACTGGAGGTGGGAGCCCAGCGCCACAGCTGGAGCTGGATGACATGGAGGAGCTGGTGTCGACAGTCATCAGTGTGGAGACTGTGGCCGGAGTCAGGGGACCGGACACTGCTCGACAGGACACAACACAACCGCAACAGGGTGAGTGACCACCAGGTACTGGGGTGACGGGTGGAGATGGCCACAATGGCACACATGCACAATCAAGCAGAGCACAGTGCACACCCACAATGACTCTGGATCATGGCCCTGATGCACAGACTGTCACAATGTACAATGCCATGCTGTCTGAATATAAACCTGTACCATGCGGCTACATACATGCGGACACATTGTAATACACCATCTCCCCTCCACATTGCAGGGGCACCGTCAACACCTCCTGCAGAGCATTCCCAGCCACTCTTCACTGATGACGAGGAGGACACCCCCAGCATCGACACCCAAGCCCTCCAAGACATCATTGACATCATCCGCAACTCACCTCCAGGATCAGGGCAGCCCAGCTGCATCGAGGAGACCCACCCACTACCCAAACCACCCAGCAGGAGGCACCCACAGCCCCGGCAGTCTCCCAAGACCCCCAGGAACAACACATGGCCTTCCAACGCCGTGTGCTGGAGGGCCAGAGGGAGACGGCTGAGCAGGTGCGGGTGGGGTTTGACCACATGGCTACCAAACTGGACGCCATCCATGGGTGTCTAGGTCCCATCAGGGACCAGCTCCAGTCCCTAACGGATACCCACAGCCCGCTCCATGGTCTCCAATGACATTGCTGGAGTCATGACTCGGAGACAAGAACACCTGTCCGCTCAGAGTGGCTCCAGCGATCCCAGCTGTGAGCTGGCACACATGCGGAGGCTCATGGAGGACATGGTGCGGATGGAGGCGGAAAGGATGGCAGCCACCGCTGCACATCAGCAAAATGTAGCTGGGATCTACCATGCCCTGCAGATCCTCATCATGGCATTGCTGCCACAAGGCGTGGCGATGATGAATGCTGCTGCCCCCACACCATCCACATATCCGCCCCCTGGTGTGTCAGTGCCTCCCAGTGCGGCAGGCGTATCCACTCCGGCACCTGATGTGTCACTGCCACACAGTGCGGCCGACAATCCTCCTCCGGCCCCTGATGTGTCTGTGGCACACAGTGCCGCAGCCGGTACTGCAACACCCACAGGTGGGGCAGAGCACACATCCGAGGACGAGGACGTGATTGGGATTGAGATCAGAAGGAGGCACTGGCATTAATTTCCGCCACCTTGCCTGTTTCTGCTTGGTGCCGCACATGTCCCCATGACCTTCCACTGACCCCCGATACACTCTGCTGCACTCACCTTGGACCGCGACATGGACTGCCATATCCTGTTTGGTGACCAATGACACGGCGACCAGACTGCAGGCTGTACCCTTCCTCTTCCGCAGTACTTGTCATCCCCGGATGGACTCTGGCTGACCCTCCACGGGCCCATATTGTGTAGTGTGCTTGGCATGGCCCTGTACCGCTCCAGCTGCAAGACTCCACTGGATGTGCAATAAACATCCAGAAACGCACTGCTGTGTCATGTCTTTCATCATTCATGTATGAATGTGTGGACGAATTTAGGGACAGTGATTTCCCTTACGTCAATGATGCTCATCTAGTGGGATGCCAGTCACAGTGTGCTACATTGCCTATTGTGTTCCGGGTGCCGTGGACACTACAACAGGGACACACGCATTAGTCACTTCCTTGTCCGGACATGGACTGAACCACGCCCAGAGCCCCCGAGTCATTGTTGCAAGCCCTGCGCTGGTCCGGCGTACGCCAGGCCAGACCACTCCGCTTACACTCTGACGGGGGGCCCACATAGCTACATGTCGCAGGCGTACACGCTGGTGGTATGCAGGTCACTGGTCTAGTTGTCAGCATGTCACGGCCACTCCCTAAGGGCAGGTTTGCACACACACCACACCCATCCGGCACAGGCATCACAGGCCATGTGACCCCGCCAATATAAGGGGCTGACAACGTCACATTCCTCACTGCCGGTGGTGACTGGATGACAGACGCTCCACGGTTCTCAATCATAAAGGGCCCGTGAGTTGTTGCGCACAGGGTTGGTCGCACCCGAAGCCTTGCGCCCGTCACGGGCCTACCACCACGTGGCGCTGACTGGGGTTGCACAGGGTTAGTGGCACCCGAAGCCTTGTGCCCGTCACAGGCCTACCACCACGTGGCGCTGACTGGGGTTGCACAGGCTTAGTGGCACCCGAAGCCTTGCGCCCGTCACGGGCCTACCACCACGTGACGCTGACTGGGGTTGCACAGGGTTAGTGGCACCGAAATAGCTGAGCGGGTGTGCAGCCTGCGATGATGACGTGTGCACTGATGTGGTCTCTGCCATTGATGCCTCAGGACTCAGCGTCATGTGTGGGACCTGCTGGGCCGCGGGGCGGGTCCGCATGATGTGGACCATGCCATGGTGGCGGAACCGGGGCCTGGAGCTTGCACGGGCACGTGGTGTGCCCACTGGTGGACACACCGTTGGCGGCAGGTGAGCAGTGGGCCCGGGTTGCGCAAGTGCGGACAGCCAGCGCTGGCCGGCGGGAGGGGGTAGGGTGCGGCTGCATGCATGCGCAGGGACGGACAGGCGTTGTTGCCGTGTGCTGTGTGATGGACTCTGCCATGATTGACTCTGGCCTCGATTACAGATTGCAGACCTGGTGGCTTGCAATGTATCCCAGCACGTGGTTGGAGACACACCGGTGGCAGCAGGTGAACAGTGGGGCCTGGGTGCGCAGGGGCGGCGGTGTCTCTCTCTCTCTCCCTTCCTTCCTTCCCTCTCTCTCTCCCTTCCTTCCCTCTCTCTCTCACTCTCTCTCCTTTCCTTCTCTCTCTCTCACTCTCTCTCCCTTCCTTCCCTCTCTCTCTCACTCTCTCTCCTTTCCTTCTCTCTCTCTCTCTCACTCACTCTCTCTCCTTTCCTTCCCTCTCTCTCTCACTCTCTCTCTTCCTTCCTTTCCTTCTCTCTCTTTCTCTCTCTGCCTTTCTTTCATTCTCTGTTTCTCTGTGTCTCGCTCCATTGATGTGCGCATGGCACACGTTCTGATTTTGTGCTTTATTTTCCAGGCTGTGACATCAAGAGTGTCCCGGACGGACCCGATAGGAGTCTTCCGCATTGGTGTTTTGTGTTGTATTTCAATAAAGTTTTTGATTGTTAATTCAGTGCTGTGTGACTGTTTCTCGTTCTTCTGGCCACACATGTGTGTTATTTTTTGACAATGTGCGTCATCATGCGCTTTTTGTGGCTCTTGTGTCGTGCACGGTATGTGTATGTCCGGGAGGGGTCGGGGGGGCTGGGGGTGGTGGCTGTGGGTGTTGTGGCCCTCATGGGTATCCGAGCTGCATGATCATTGTCTCCATGGCATCTGTGGGTCTTCAGGTGTGGCTCTTGGCTGGGCTCCCTTTCATTCTGCAGCTAGTCGTCTTGCTTAACACCAGCAAAAGACAGGTGTTAAATCACTGGTGCTACCGCGGCTTATCGCCTGTTTTTGGTTCGCATCGCAGATCTGGCAGTTCGTTGTGAAGGTGGTGGTGTGGTTTTTTCGTGTGTTTTTGCACGGGAACGCCTACTCTGCATCTCATTAGGGTTAGTTGGTGGTGTCCACCGTGGAGATAAATTTTGGGGCAGTTATCGCGGGAATACTGGCGATGTCTGCAGTTTGCAGCCGCTTGTGAATGGGGTGTTAATTCTATCTCCACTTTTGATGCGTTAAGGTGGAGATAAATCGGCGGTAGGTCCTTGTGAATATGCCCCCAAATCTCCTCACAATTTGAGCTTTATGAAGTTCTACCACAAACAACTAAGCATAACTAATTCTAATACCAAGCACTGATTACAATTGCTTGACTGTGCAACATGTTCAGAAGAATACATGTGCACAGTGACAGCACAGGGAATCAAATAGTAATAGGAAACACTTCTTTTGGCACTAGGTACATCTCTTGAGAGCCGAAATGGGGTTCAAATGAGACCATTCTAAATAATTAACCCATAGAATGAACTGGGAATTTGTTTTATCTTCTTTGGGTATTTGTCAGAAATGTAAGCAGGAACTTGCTATGTTTCTTCTTCAAGTTAAAGAACTGTACACATCTGTGGGGTGATTAGGGCAAATTAACGTAAATAAAAAACATTGAAGTAGCTTAGCGTCTTTGTCTACACCCACCCACCCCCAATGCATGCTATTGTACTCTGGGTATATAAGGTATATTTCTGTGAAAAACATACGTGCTCTTAGATAAGTAATTCCATTAAAATGTAAAAGTTTGGCTCTGGGAGCCAAGAAAGTAAAGAACTTTGATTATCTCCTGCTTAAGAAACATTTCTCAAGGTCAAGTATAAAAATGCTTTAAAGAACGTTCATAGAGCGCCCAGAAAGCATTGACAGTTTAAAGCATTATGAACTCTTACCATGTTATGTAAACCACATTTCTTCACGAATGGAGATGTCATGTTCTTTCCCTTATAGAGTAACCAATCAAGCATTTACATAGGTTATTGGTTACACCTCACAATGTATAGATTGAAAGTTTTCTATTTCAATACAAACCCTCAATTAGCGTGAAGCATCACATAACATTTTTCAGTAGACGTTATTGCACGCCCTTGGTTGTGAATGGGGAAGTGCTTGATGTAAACAGTTCATTCATTTCAGTTCATTAAACTTTATTCGATGTTATGGTAAAATTATAAAAGTGGACAGCACATACAACAAAAGTAAATTTAAAAGTAAACAGCTCCATGGATGGCAGCAACAATAGAAAATAAAACCTCAAATGAGTTACATCAGATATAAATTGATCTAAACAGTTTAAACAAAACAATTAAACTGAATAGAGCTAAAAGGGCCCATTTTGTCCCAACGGTAACTAGATCCCTGCATTGCAGACTTATTGGTGCAAACACCACTTACCACTTTATCATAAAACTAGGGGGCATATTAGCAAGACCGGCGATAAAATTATCGCCGCTTTAGCGGCAGGAAACTGCCGCTAAAACGGCGATAATGGGCTTGCTAATATGCGCCATAGAATTCCAATAGAAGCCCAGGTTAGATGTCCTGCACATCTAACCTGGGCTTCTATTGAATTCTATAGCGCATATTAGCAAGCCCATTATCGCCGTTATAGCGGCAGTTTCCTGCCGCTAAAACGGCGATAATTTTATCGCCGGTCTTGCTAATATGCCCCTAGGCTTTTAGAGGTGATTATTATGTGCAAATGATGTTTTCCTACATTTAAGCAGACAGACTGATGCTGAGATACAAAGACACAAGCGCACCAAACTTAGCAACGCTACATGACAGTGGTATTGTGTCTTAGGGTATAGGTGTTGATGTGTTGTGCTGCGTTCTGTTGAGGATTTTTTGATTCATGACCTTTCATCTTTTAGTTGTGCTGATGTTTTGTGTGTTGTGCTAGTGTAATTTTATCCTGTTGCGTGTCAAACTTTAACAAATGGCATTGTGTTTTAATTTGAAAGCATTACATTTATCCACATTTCTAGTGAAAAGAATCATTCATCACTGCCAAATGGTCGGTGCATACCACTGCTGAGACTCTAGCACATCATATGACAACTACTGCCATTTCACAAACCATTTTTGACTTTTCCGATTTAATTTCATTAGCGGTACGTAAGGCAGTGATTGATGTAAATGACTTCCACCATCATATTATGAAAACAGGTTTCTGGAAGTGGTAAGATGTGACAAGGTTTTTTTGGGCACATGTTTTGAGTTGCATTTTGTTGTGATGTGCTGTTCTTTTTGATTTTGCGTTTTAAGTGCTGCATTCATAAATTGAATCATTGCTTTGTTTATTGCGTTGTAGTCACTTTTAAACTGTTGTGCAATATCACATTTTTTCTTCGTTTATGTTCTTGTGTTGTGCTCTATTGAGCTGTAATTACATCACTGATGTTAACAAATGCTGCTAAATTATCATCCAAAAGCAGCATATCCTTTTTTAGGTCTCGCCTGGCGTTGCAGCGCGAAGCCTTGGTTGCTGGGCGAGAGATTTTGTAGGGCAGTAGATTTGAGAAGGGGACTTGAAGCCCCGCCCCTCATTTCCATTGGCTGGCGTCACTGTTTATGTTAAACGGTGGCCTGCCATTGGAAATGAGGGTTTTTTGGTGACGCCCTTTCGCCTTTTCGTCCGGCCGATCCGGAGTGGCTCGTCTGCTTTGCGGCTGTCGCAAAGCACTTTCTTATCTTTATGGGGCCATGTGTTTCTAATTAGCGTGAATGCGCGCACTGCCCCCGACTTCTCAAAGGAAAAAAATCTTGGTTTTGTCATGATTTTTTTACTTTGAGAGGTCGGGCAGTGCGCGCCTCCACGCTAATTAGAAACACATGGCCCCATAAAGATAAGAGATCGATGCTTGTTGATCCTGTCTTCTACTTTACATTGTTTCTTTCCTAATGTTTGTCCCGTTTTCCCATCCAAATCGTTCCGCAACCCGATATCTTGTGAGGAGCTCGCTCCTCTTCCCCGCTATACTAATTCCCAAACTCCTGAACCCTTCAAAGACAGGCTGGAGGTTTCCAAACGTACAACTTACCTCTTGTCTCCCGATAGTAAATCTTTAACAAGCATTTACAATGCAATAGGTCTCGCAGTTACGCGAGTTTGAGCTATTGGCATTGTAAATGGCTATGCCTTGTATTTTGGTTTTTAAAACATAAATAAAAGACATTGTCATTTACAAAGGCAATAGCTTAAACTCGCGTAAATGCGAGACCTATTGCATTGCATTTATACAGTGCTTAGCAGCAGTTTATTTCTAAACGCACCTGTATTTTGTTAATTGAAAGGTTCGTGACACGAGCAAATGCAGCGATTTGCCCAAGATCACACAATTGAAGCCGAGATTAGAGCTCCGTTACCACTACTGGTTCTCTGGAAACGCAGCGCTATCTTTAACCCCTTCGCTGCTAGGCCTTTTCCCCCCCCTGTGCTAAGTCTTTTTTTGGCTATTTGGGGTAGTGCGCGCTTAGGCCCCTGTAACTTTTTGACCACATAAGGTATCCACGCCAAATTTGTGTCCTTTTTTTCTAACATCATGGGGATTGTAAAGGTACCCAGGGTTTGTGGATTCCCCTGGAGGGGACCCAGAAATTAGCCAAAATACAGCAACATTTTGTTTTTTTGGGTAAAAATGCGAAAAAAAAGGCTACAGATGAAAGTGTCTTGTTTTTTCCTTGCAAATGGCATCAAAAAGGGGTTGTGGTGCTGAAATCACCATCTTCCCAGCTTTCAGGGACAAGCAGACTTTTGTCAGAACGTTTCACCTGTAACTTCTTCTAATTATGACAGCTATTTGAAAGCAATATACCGTTATATCCGCTGGACGTTTCTGGTTGTGGGGATATATAGGACTTGTAGGTTCACCAAGAACCCGACGAACCCAGAGCCAATAACTGAGCAGCATCTTGAAATGGTTTTTTATTATGTACCGGGTATATAGCAATTATTTTGGGAAAATGTATACATGGAAAAATTGTTATGAAAGACACCTATGTATTTCTGAAATGGGAACAAAATGTAGATTTTAGAAACAGTAGATATTTGCACATTTCCGAAATTGGGAGTACCCATACTAGCATGAGAATTATAGGTCATTTTTCAAAATGACTTATTTTTTACACATTGTCTTTCATTTGGAAGGCAGAAATGCATCGAAAGTCAATAGGTAATAACAGTTGCTCTACAATTCTGTGTTACCCTAAGTCTCCCGATAAAAATGGTACCTCACTTGTGTGGGTAGCCCTTGTGCCCACAACAGGAAATGGCTCAAAATGCAACGTGGACGTACCACATTTTCACAATGAAAAATTACCCTTTTTTTGCAAAGTGCCTAGCTGTAGTTTTTGAACCCTAGCTCTGCAGGCACTTAGGGAAACCTAGCAAACCTATACATTTTTGAAAACTAGACACCCAGGGGAATTCAGGACGGGGTGACTTGACTGGCTCTCACCAGGTTCTGTTACCCAGAATCCCTTGCAAACCTAAAAACTTGGTAAAAAAAACACATTTTCCTCACTTTTCTGTGGTGGAAAGTTCTGGAATCTGCGTGGATCCACAAATTTCCACCCACCCTGCGTTCCCCAAAGTCTTACGAGAAAAATGGTATCTCACTTGTGTGGGTCGGCCTAGTGCCTGCGACAGGAAACGGCGCAAAACGCAACGTGGTCACAATTCAATTTCGCAGTGAAAAATGACCCTTTTTGGCAAAGTGCCTAGGTGTAGTTTTTGAACCCTAGCTCTGCCGGCACCTAGGAAAACCTAGCAAACCTATACATTTTTGAAAACTAGACACCCAGGGGAATCCAGGATGGGGTGACTTGACTGCCTCCCACCAGGTTCTGTTACCCAGAATCCCTTGCAAACCTAAATAGTTGTCAAAAAAAACACATTTTCCCCACATTTCTGTGGTGGAAAGGTCTGGAATCTGCGTGGATCCACACATTTCCGCCCACCCCGCGTTCCCCAAAGTCTTACGAGAAAAATGGTACCTCACTTGTGTGGGTCGGCCTAGTGCCTGCGACAGGAAACGGTGCAAAACGCAACATGGTCACACCTCAACTTCGCAGTGAAAAATGACCCTTTTTTGGCAAAGTGCCTAGCTGTAGTTTTTGAACCCTAGCTCTGCCGGCACCTAGGGAAACCTAGCAAACCTATACCGGTTATATTTTTAATAACAAGGTTACAGGCTTTTTGCTTTATTTTGCCAAAATGACATCCTAACAGCAGACAATAATGAAGTCATTTTCAAATGCCAATATGAAACAAGAACTTTACATACAACCAAAAGACATTCCTGTGGGATTAACAACTTCTAATTAGACACTGGACATCATCGGACAAAAGTTGGCACAACGTTTTAAAAATAAAAATGTATGAAAAGCCAGGCAAAGGCTTGCATGTCCAGATTTCATCAGAATAGAAGATAAGAACAGTCTGTCACTTTTGTTTTCAAGTAGATTCTTTCTTCACGGCATTTCAATCATATACTAATTAAATGAATGAAATGCCATGCACACCACCACATCTCTTCCAGGTTCCATACGACACCCAATTAGACCCAACTCTTCAAATCCACAGCATCCAAAGAAATAGGAATACATACAGAGCAGACAGAAGAGCAGAGAATGCCTGAAGATACATTTCTTGTTGATTCACAGATGTACTTTTGCCCACGCCAATTACGATATTAGCATAAAAAAGAGATGAACAGCTTATAACGGCTGTACGTTTGTTTCATTCACTGCTAAGGAAGCAAATATAACCTCTCTCAAAATGTTTTACTAATTTTAAAAACAGATCCAGATTAGCATACCTTTTTCATAATGGAGATTTTAAATCTCATCTTCTTTGCCATTATTGGTTATGCTTAGGCATAGAAAATCTGTAGCACTAATCAGGACATTCAGAGAATGATGGGAACCAAAGGCTCTTTTGGAGACCGGGGTTTCTGTCCAAGATTGCCTGCAATTGCCGGTTCTCTCGGTGAACAGTGTTCCTGATCTGCAGGTTCTACTCACTTCTGTATTAGCGATTCCAATTGTTCTTGGAGCGAGGACAGCTGTTGTCTCTCATTGTCTTCTTGCTGTTTGAATTCATCCAAAACTGCTTGCAGACGAGTTTTCAATGCTAGGTTCTCAACCTTCATGATGAGATCCTCCTGCCGTTTACGCCTCTCCTGAGTTTCCTGCAGTTTGTTTTGCAATTTCTCCACCTGCTTCTGGAACTCTTGTACTATTTTGTTTGTTCCTTCTTTCTCCCGGCGTTTTTCATCAGAATCATTTAGCTTGTCCTGCATTCTCCTGTCTAGATCTTCCTCTGTGTCCATAATATTTAGGTCTTCATCATCACGGCGGTCTCGGTCATCTTCATCACTCTCACTGCTGCTGCTGATGTCATTGAAGATTTCTCGCAGTTCATCGTGATCTACTGAAGAGCTACGTCCTTGCTTGTGCCCAGACATTCCAGGGGACACATCCAGACCAGTAAGTGAGCCATGGTTTTCCGCCTCTTTGGTCTCATCTTCTGCAATCACTTCCCAACGGACGCTGACAGCTTCAGCATCGGTGCTCAGGAGCCGCTTCACCTCCTTTTCCACGTCTGGAGACTCAATATACTGGGCCTTTTTTTTGGCAGTTTTCCGGAACCGTCTCTTTCGGACATTCTTCAATGGCAGAGTAATGCCATGGTTCCAGATGAATTTCTTTTCTCTGTCTTTATCCTTTTTCTTGCTGCTTTTTGGGTCTGTGGCGCCCGTTGGCTCTTCAAGAGGGGGGAAAAGCTCACCATCCAAAGTGCACACCAACATCTGGCAAACATCAGCTGTTTTGTAGAACGTCTTTTTAACAATGGTTTTCAAACTTTCCATGATACAGGGTAAGTCAACTAGTTTTGCAGCTAAAGGGACATGGTCCACATGCACAATGCCGTGCCGCCCATCCGAGTGTAATTCAATGGTGAGTCGATCTTTCAGATTCACATTCCCAGACTGCACAGCTCTCCTCACAGTGGATGCATACTCCGGAGGTAGGCGAAGTATAAACTGACTCTCCAACTCATGCGGGGCATCATCCTTGTTTTTGGATGGCTTTTTTGTGGAAGTCATCTTGTGTTTTCTTGTTCCATATAGGGTTTCCAAGCACTTGCTTGATTCACAAACGGGTTAGAGACGCTGTAGGCCCCGCTGGTCAGGTCTTGTCTTTCTTCCACAGTTCAGTTTCGTGCGCAGTCGTGATCTCCACCGGCCTCTATCTGCACTCCTATGAGCCACGATAAGCGGCTGCTAAATTTACAATTCATAACATAGTAACACAGGCCGGTTCTCGTATTGAGGCGACCTCAAAATGGCCTATCACAAAACGACCTGGTTTTGCAAGGGGGGTCCCATGACGTTTTGGCCCGGGGCTCGGCGGCCACCTAGGGAAACCTACCAAACCCACACATTTCTGAAAAGTAGACACCCGGGGATTCCAGGGAGGTATGGCTTGCGTGATCCTCAACGTTTTCTTACCCAGAATCCCTGCAAACCTGACATTTTGCTGAAAAATCCTTTTTTCACACATTTTTGTGTGGTAAAGTTGTGGCATCACCGGGCTGACACAAATTTCCTACCACCCAGCGTTCCCCAGGTCTCCCGATAAAAATGGTGCCTCACTGGATGGGAGGCCCAAGTACCCACGACAGGCAAGGTCCCACAACATTTTGTGATAGGCTATTTTAATGTCGCCTCAATACGTTGTGGGCCCTTGCCTGTCGCGGGTACTTGGGCCTCCCACCCGAGTGAGGCACCATTTTTATCGGGAGACCTGGGGGGACGCTGGGTGGTAGGAAATTTGTGTCAGCCTGGTGATGCCACAACTTTACCACACAAAAATGTGTGAAAAAAGGGATTTTTTTGGCAAAATGTCAGGTTTGCAGGGGATTCTGGGTAAGAAAACGTTGGGGGATCCACGCAAGCCATACCTCCCTGGAATCCCCCGGGTGTCTACTTTTCAGAAATGTGTGGGTTTGGTAGGTTTCCCTAGGTGGCCGCCGAGCCCCGGGCCAAAACGTCATGGGACCCCCCTTGCAAAACCAGGTCGTTTTGTGATAGGCCATTTTGAGGTCGCCTCAATACGTTGTGGGCTCTTGCCTGTCGCGGGTACTACGGCCTCCCACCCGAGTGAGGCACCATTTTTATCGGGAGACCTGGGGGACGCTGGGTGGTAGGAAATTTGTGTCAGCCCGGTGATGCCACAACTTTACCACACAAAAATGTGTGAAAAAGGGATTTTTTCAGCAAAATGTCAGGTTTGCAGGGGATTCTGGGTAAGAAAACGTTGGGGGATCCACGCAAGCCATACCTCCCTGGAATCCCCCGGGTGTCTACTTTTCAGAAATGTGTGGGTTTGGTAGGTTTCCCTAGGTGGCCGCCGAGCCCCGGGCCAAAACGTCATGGGACCCCACTTGCAAAACCAGGTTGTTTTGTGATAGGCCATTTTGAGGTCGCCTCAATACGTTGTGGGCCCTTGCCTGTCGCGGGTACTTGGGCCTCCACCCGAGTGAGGCACCATTTTTATCGGGAGACCTGGAGGGATGCTGGGTGGTAGGAAATTTGTGTCAGCCCGGTGATGCCACAACTTTACCACACAAAAATGTGTGAAAAAAGGGATTTTTTCAGCAAAATGTCAGGTTTGCAGGGGATTCTGGGTAAGAAAATGTTGGGGGATCCATGCAAGCCATACCTCCCTGGAATCCCCCGGGTGTCTACTTTTCAGAAATGTGTGGGTTTGGTAGGTTTCCCTAGGTGTCCGCCGAGGCCCGGGCCAAAACGTCATGGGACCCCCCTTGCAAAACCAGGTCGTTTTGTGATAGGCCATTTTGAGGTCGCCTCAATATGTTGTGGGCCCTTGCCTGTCGCGGGTACTTGGGCCTCCCACCCGAGTGAGGCACCATTTTTATCGGGAGACCTAGGGTAACGCTGGGTGGTAGGAAATTTGTGTCAGCCCGGTGATGCCACAACTTTACCACACAAAAATGTGTGAAAAAAGGGATTTTTTCAGCAAAATGTTAGGTTTGCAGGGGATTCTGGGTAAGAAAATGTTAGGGGATCCACGCAAGCCATACCTCCCTGGAATCCCCCGGGTGTCTACTTTTCAGAAATGTGTAGGTTTGGTAGGTTTCCCTAGGTGGCCGCCGAGCCCCGGGCCAAAACGTCATGGGACCCCCTTGCAAAACCAGGTCGTTTTGTGATAGGCCATTTTGAGGTCGCCTCAATACGTTGTGGGCCCTTGCCTGTCGCGGGTACTTGGGCCTCCCACCCGAGTGAGGCACCATTTTTATCGGGAGATCTGGGGAACGCTGGGTGGTAGGGAAATTTGTGTCAGCCCGGTGATGCCACAACTTTACCACACAAAAATGTGTGAAAAAGGGATTTTTTCAGCAAAATGTCAGGTTTGCAGGGGATTCTGGGTAAGAAAATGTTGGGGGATCCACGTAAGCCATACCTCCCTGGAATCCCCCGGGTGTCTACTTTTCAGAAATGTGTGGGTTTGGTAGGTTTCCCGAGGTGGCCGCCGAGCCCTGGGCCAAAAACCCAGGTGACCCCCTTGCAAAACCAGGTCATTTTGAGATAATGTGTTGTTTATTTCTGCAGCGTGAACATTTTGGCACAATATTGCAAGGAAAATGTGACAGACATTTTGAGGTTTGCAGGACATTGTGGGTACCATAACTTGTTGGGATCCACAAGAGAGATATCACCATGTACTCCCATGGGTGTTTCTGTTTACGACAATATCTACAGTTGGTAGGTTATTCTTAGACGGAATGTACACCTTGGCAGACAGACTAAAAAGACAAAGATTACTGCACAGCCATCTATTCCTCAAGCACACACACATACTGGTAGGATTTGGCACGAGGGCAAGTGATGGTTCAGTATATACAATTTTATTAACAAGAGATTTCACAAAAATGAAATGCACTGTCAATAATTGAAAGGACAAAAACTGAACCAGTGACTCGCAGCTCGTGAGCTGTAAAGCCACATCAAGGCCCCAACCGCTTTACAGGCCATTCACACACCTTTCATACGTGATACACACAAGACCATTCACACCACCAGGCACGAAACAAACACATTACAACATTCACAAAAAGGGACAAGGTACACCCTGCTTGAGAAAGACAAAAAATAAATATAACTGCACAGCCATCTAATCCTCCACACACACATACTGGTTGGATTTGGCACGAGGGTGAGTGATGGTTCAGTATATACAATTGTATTAACAAGTGATTTCACAAAAATGAAATGCACTGTTAATAATTGAAAGGACGAGAAACTGAACCATTGACTCACAGCTCGTGAGCTGTAAAGCCACGACAAGGCCCCAACCTCTTTACAGGCCATTCATACACCTTTTATACGTGTGACAAATACAAAACCATTCACACCACCAGCTGCGGGCCCATCACATTACAACACTCACACCAGCAGACAGCGCCATTCAAGGGCCCATCACTTTCACACGCCCACATTCCTAACACAGCAACCACACAAGCTGATGGATTGCGTGGAGTGTCGCTCAGCTAGCAGTGTGTGTAGTGACCAGCAGCAAGTCACTACTCACACACTGCCAGCCGAGCACCACTCCACGCACACCGCCAGCCAAGTGCCACTCCACGCACACCGCCAGCCAAGCGCCACTCCACGCACACCGCCAGCCAAGCGCCACTCCACGCACACCGCCAGCCAAGCGCCACTCCACGCACACCGCCAGCCTAGTGCCACTCCACGCACACCGCCAGCCAAGCGCCACTCCACACACACCGCCAGCCAAGAGCCACTCCACGCACACCGCCAGCCAAGCGCCACCCACGCACACCGCCAGCCAAGCGCCACTCCACGCACACCGCCAGCCAAGCGCCACTCCACGCACACCGCCAGCCAAGCGCCACTCCACACACACCGCCAGCCAAGAGCCACTCCACGCACACCGCCAGCCAAGCGCCACTCAACGCACACCGCCAGCCAAGCGCCACTCCACGCACACCGCCAGCCAAGCACCAGCCTACACACACCACCATCACATTTAGGATTTTTTTATACCAAAAAGAAAACACAAACAAATTGCAAATAGATACAAATCTACTAACACAACATCAGAAACTAAATACATTGCACTAATGCCAAACTTGAAACAGAACAACAATTCTTAAACATTACAGACCAGGCAGTTCACTTTACCACTCATGGTTGCTCCCAATAATTCTTTTGCTTGTGGTACGCTCTATAACAAGCAGGCACACACAGCCCAGGGTTAGAAGGACACTCAGGGCAGTACATACGAGTCTCCTTCCGCGTACCTCTTCGCCAACAGACTCTACATCTCCTAGTGGGAAAGTCTTTTGAGGGTGTAGGAGGAATGTGATCAGGAAAGTGGCGATCTTTCAATCGAGCCACATCCTCCACCACTCCAACTCTAGGAACACTTGCCTGTTCCACAACAACAAGGCTGCCTATGACAGACTGCTGAAACTGAACAAAAGTCAACTTTGACGCAGGAGAACACTCCTTGAACACAACAAAAGCATTGAAAGTTGCTAAATTGAAGAGATGGATGGCCAACTTCTTATACCAAATGTAAGCCTTACGAATAGCAGTGTAAGGTTCCAACCTCTGATCTACTCTATCAACACCACCCATGTGCTTATTGTAGTCTAAAATGCACACAGGTTTGCGCACTTCAGCAATCTGACCCCAAACAGCCACAGGTGAAGTACTCTCATCATGGATGGTAGTCAGCATGTACACAACCCTCCTGTCCACAAATTTTCACAGCTAGCAGTTCCTCACTACGCAAGGCACTGCACTGTCCCCTCTGAAGTTTTTTGCAAACAAGCTCTTTTGGATAACCTTTACGGTTAGAGCGGATTGTGTCACAAGCAAAAGTGTCCACTTTGAACAATTCCTTAAACAATTGCACAGCAGTATAGAAGTTATCAAGGTACAAATGGTGGCCTCTGTTAAACAGTCCTCTAGCAAGATCCCACACAATTTTCTCTGAAACTCCAAAAGTGGACGGACAACCAGGGGGTCAATAGTGGAATCCCTACCAGTGTACACACGCAAATTAAAAACATATCCTGTCCTACTCTCAGACACATATACAGCTTAATTCCATAGCGTGCCCTCTTGCTAGGAATGTACTGCCTAAAACCAAACGGCCCTTGAACAGGACCAAAGACTCATCAATAGATATTTCTTTCCCTGGAGTATAGATCCCTGAAAATCGATCTACAAAGTGATCAAGAACAGGCCGAATCTTAAAAAGACGGTCACATTCAGGGTGATCTCGTGGCAACGCCAAACCATTATCAACAAAATGCAGCATCCGAAGCAAAAGTAAATACCGATCACGAGTCATAACTGCAGGAAATATGGCCGTTGCCATCAAGGGACTGGTAGACCAATATGAACCCATGGACGGCTTCCTTATCAAACCCATCAAAAAAGTCAAACCCAAAAACTTCTACATCTCTTCCAGATTTGTGGGACTCCACCGGGTAGCTCTAGAATGGGGCCTAAGTCTGGCACTGTTGTCCCTCAAAAACTGTTCAGCATACAAATTAGTCTGCTCAACAATCTCACCCAAAAATACATCATCCATAAACAACTGAAAATACTGTATAGGCAAATAATGTTCACAATCCACTCTACACCCTGCATAACCACTAAAGGCAGGCAACACCGGCTGCACCATGTTTGGATCAACCCAGAGTCCAGCACTTCCAGTAGGAAGCCTAGCAGCCCCAGGCTGCAATCCAGATGCCTCTTGCACCATTGGCACAGTAGTATCCTCCTCTAAAACAGGCACTTCATCTGCACTGAGAGTACCTTCATCATCCGATGATTCCATGTGGAGAGAAAACTCACTGCCTGAATCTTCCCCTCCCTCCTCTCCCTCAGACGCACTGTCAGTCTCATAATCCTGCTCAGAGGAAGATTCAAGAAGCAAACCAACCACCTGCTGAGCAGTCATTCTACGGCTAGCCATAATGCTTACTAATAAAGGTTACGTGTCAAACAAGTCAACAACAACAAACCCTTTGTAAAAAAAAGAAATAAACAAAATGTAGCTTTATCACAAAGACCTATATACTCCAACACTATACCACTCACGTGACAGAAGCAGCTAGACTCACCACCACCTACTCTGCACAGACACAGTAAGGATCAACAATATCCCACTAAAAAAGAAGGAAAAAAAATTACACATAAGACAATGCAAAACATCGCAAAGAATTTCATGCTCTGAACACTAACAAATATGCTGCCATTATGACACCACTTACAAAAAAATTCATTCATGCATGTCAATAATACTCATTTGGAGTACACACAACAAAAATATTTTTCTTACCAAATAAATGCAATTACGCAAAACTGCAGAACAACCACTGCCGAAACCGCAAACAGGAATCAAAAGCTTTACACTAGAATAAAAAGGAGAAAAAAACATTACAATCACATATGCAAATAATGCACCAGTCCACACACAATCCACCAGCCAAGCTAAGGGGTAGGTGGGCCAAAGAGTATAAATAAAATATTCACCCCCGTAAAAGGGGAGCAACCCTTGCCCTTTTGGCCACTCCCCAACACAAAAATTAAAAACCCTGGTGTCTAGTGGCTTCTGCCCTCCTTGGGGGCAGATGGGCCTAAAAACATACTGCTATTCTGCCACCCAAGGGGTCACTCTCCACAAATAAATTCCTGATGGACTAGTGGGAAGATACCTTTATCTTCCGCACACGATCTCTCACTACTCAACTCTACTCTCAACTCTATTCACAACTGGATGTTAGCTCACCAACTCATTCTGAATCCCGCCAAAACTGAATTCCTCCTCCTCTCTACCTCTCTCTCACCTCCTCCTGTTCAATCTTGGATGGATCAGCTGAACCTACTCAACAACAAACCCATCATTGTCGACAGCGCTAAATCCCTAGGTGGCATTCTTGACAAAAGACTCAACCTAATCTCCCACATCAACTCTATTGCTAAGAACGCACGTTACCAGTTGCGCCTTCTATGGGGGATCCGTAGGTTCTTCCCGGCGAAAGACTTAAAAACCTTGGTACAATCTCTGGTTCTCTCAAGACTGGATTATTGCAATTCTCTTCTGACGGGCCTACCCAAATCCCACCTTTCCCCTCTCAAATCCATCCTCCACTCAGCAGCTCGCTTCATTTCAGGGTCTAAACGAAGCGACCACGTCACTCCTATCCTGTCCTCTCTTCGATGGCTTCCGATCGCGGCAAGATCTATTTACAAAACTGCCTGCATCACACACAAAGCCTTACACACGTCCTCCCCTCGTTACCTGGCGAATAAATTGAAATTGTCCGGTGGCTCTCGCCCTTCTCGCAATGCGAAAAAGCTTCTGCTTGAGCCCCCGTCTTCAAAAGGGAAAGATCGATGGCACAATCCTTCTCAGGCAATGTGGTGAGAATCAGGAACTCGCTTCCCCCATTGCTCCGTGCCACCTCCTCTACCCGGATCTTCAAAGCTGACCTCAAATCTCTTCTCTTCCAAAGACACTTTCAGAACTAATACTTTCACTCTCAGCCCCCTCTAGGAAGTTTGCTCTTCATTGTAAATTTGTACTTTTTCCTGTACATTCCTCACCCTTGCGTACTGTGCTGGATTTGTGTTCCCTTCATTTAATTCACGACCTCTCTACTCCCTCAAGGAAGTTCTTCCACTATAGGAAATTCTGTACTCCATGCCTATAGAAGTGCCTTCCCAGTGTGTTCTGAGTGACTGCCACTTATTGCAGTATTATACCTCTATTTGTATTTTGTATCTCATGTATCATGCACAATTGTCACTTTTTCCTCATGTAATGTAACGCTTGCTTTTGTATTATGCTCACTTGTAACCTTCTCATCATGTAATGTTACTGTTCCTATTGTGAAGCGCTCTGACACCTTCGGGTAAAGCCCCGCGCTATATAAAAAAAACTGCCCCGCCGCCCAGGGGGGCAGAGCACCAAAAACATAAGGCCCCTAAAAGGGGAGCGACCCTTGCCCAAGGGGCCGCTCCCCAAAACAGTATTTTCAGTTTTTTTTTTTAATTCCCTGGCGTCTAGTGGGCATTCCTGCTGCACGATCGCATGATCATGCAGCAGGAATGCACAAAGAGGCATCGAGGGAAAGGAAAGGGTTTTCCTTTCCTCGATGCCTCTTCTGTTTCAAATCCCCCTCCCCGGAGCCAAAACTAACTTTATTCCTCGACGCGCTGGAAGCAAATGGCTTCCAGCGCGTCGGGGAACAAAGGGAAATCCTCACGACGCCAGCGCGCCCGCGCGCTGACGTCATTGAGGGGGGCGGGGGAGGCAGGGGAAGCCCTTCCCTGCCTTCCCCCAAAAAACCCGACGATCGGATTCCCACGGGGAGCGCCAGCGCTTCCTCCGTGGGTGTCTTATGACGAGCTGGACTCGTCATGAGCACACGACCACTGTGTGCCATGACGAGTCCAGCTCGTCATGAGCATCGAAGGGCCCGAGCCCGAGCATTTTTCCACTCTGCCTCACAGGCAAGTTGTGTTAACCGGAAGTCTAAAGATTCAGTTTCACCAAAAGGTGGTCCTGTACCCCGAAGTGTGCAGGAAATAAGACAGTGACGCACTGGGCCGGCCGTTGAGCTAAAGTCTGAGAATCTAGTACTTTTACTAGATGAACATTAATCAGGGCTGAGGGCGATTCCTATTGCCACGTGCTTTCTTGTTCACGGTAACATGAACTGTTCACACTGCTCACCACAGAAAAGGAATTGGCTTTTGGTTCGCGAGCGGTGTTCCTTTTAATCATTCTGTGAGGGTGGCAGGCTAACTCCGCAGCAGGCGCTTGACCCTCCGAGGTAGCCTACCGAATTATCCTAGGTAACCAGAGCTCTGGACTGTAATATCAGTAGAGAGACCGATAATTTAAGCAGACATGGCCTTATGTGAACTCACCTCGCCCCTGCTAACACCCCCCCTCTTTCTTCCCAGCCTGAGGGTGTAGATAATGCTTCCTGACTGGCTGAGCCAATTTCACCATTTTATTGGTGGTGGTTAGGCCTCTATATTTCTCGAGTCACAGTTTGAGAATACCGGCTTTGGAAGGATGTAAGGCTAGTCATGGTCTGAACTTGTAACGTGGATGTTTCCAGCACGCACCAAACCCACCGAGTTACCCACAAGCGGGCACGGTATTCGCAAAGAGGGTTGAAACGGGAGAACCCCCTCGTGCCTATGACCTTCCAAACAAAGTTTGTGGGGCCCTCGGCGCTGTTCTAGAGAGGCCCACGCGGCTGCCGTGCCCTAACGGGCGTGCGCACTCATCTCTGGCCCCCACCTCTCCTTACACAGCGCCCTGTTATTATTAAAGGCCCCCTGGCAGCTTCACTGGAAATGTGATAGGTTTGTTTAGCTGCAGTAAAATGTCAGCGCCTGCAGCGCTTTGCCAAGGATCACACAATTGAAGCCGAGATTAGAGCTCCGTTACCACTACTGGTTCTCTGGAAATGCAGCGCTATCTTTAATGGCCCGAGCCTTCTGCACCTCCCCAGCCCTTCCTGCCGGGGTGTAATTCAATCACATTAAACGTCTGTTGAGCCAGACCTGCATTTCTGGGGCGAAGGGGACTTAAGCCAGTAGTGTGAAGTTTTCTTAAGCGAGAACAAGGCCTTAGGCAGCGCGACATTAGCATGTACCGTATAGTAGCATTATATAAGGGTCACATTCTTCTAACAGGAAGACGACAGAAACATTGGTAAAGATCATTTTAAGGAGCTGCGGATGTCTAAGAAAAACGTATGTTAACATTGGTGTGTGATATGTTTTGGGAAACGCAGGTGACCTGCATGCTAGGGTGAAGTGACTTGCTTCCAGGTGAGCAGAAGTCAAAGGTACGGCAGGTGCAGCGACACCGGGGCCCACTGAACTCCGACTAGAGATGTTATGTGTCAGTCTGGTGAGCCCGTGCCACCTTTGCTACGCCAGAGCTTGCTCCCCTACTCACTGAGGGTTGCTTCTGTCCTCAGTGACGTGAGCCGTGTGACGTGCATCCGGGGTCACCGTGACAAGATGCTTATGTTCTCTGGCTGGGCCCACAGCCCCTTCCGAGGCCTGCCATTTTGACAGATGGGTCTAAACTGTCACTCATTCACAGCCTGGCTCCTGTGCAGGGAGCTTTATAACTGATCTCCGGGAGATAGCAGATGCCTGGTTTCATGATTTTACATTTGAACCCTGTGCAGGGAGAGAGCAGATTGAAGGCTTGCGCTGCCCAGCAGCGGGGCGTGAGATCGTGAAAGCGGGTAGGGTGAGGGACGGGTGCCCCAGGCACATACCTGTCCAGCACTTCCCACAGGGCACAACCCTGACCCCCTTCATTAATGGATGTGTGACCAGTGCCCCGGTGGCGCCTGGGACCAAAGGTGAAAGGTGACCTCTAACACACCCCGAGAGAGTCCAATGAATGCTGCTTTAGCTTTTGACCACAATGACGCCAAACTGCAGAATGGCTGCTACAAAGTGATATAGTGACGTTTGCGTTCTACATCCCTAAAATATGCATTTTAAAGTAAAACAAAATAATGGAGGCGTTGTCCGCTGTGGTGTAATTAGCAGGCAGATATCTTGCTGCAGTAATCAAGCCTCCTTTGTGACATCATCAGCAGAGAGACAGATTGAACTGTGATACCATCAGCGGTGAGACAGTATGCACTGTGACGACACCCGGTGCGCAACTGTATTAGTATGTGCTGTGACGCCATCAGCAGTGTGATGCACGTCGCCCTCATGGAATAAAGCAGTGAGAGTTTGTAGGCTCTATGAAGCGGTCTCGGTGACCAACGTGTTTTTACTTCGCATAAGAAATCACATTAGTTGTTGATTTTGTGTGCTTGTGGAGTAGATGAGCTCGTTTTCGGGTTTTTTCTGTCAAGGCTTCTCTTACTAAATTAGGTCCATAGTTTCTTTAAAATATATAGATTTGACGTGACAGAAGTTTTTCCCAGGGCAACCACCTTACTCTGGGGTATATTCACAAGAACATGTGATAACTACCGCAAGAGTAGCGTAACGCAACTTTCAATAACGCAGCCTATCAAGGGAAAATAACCCTGTGTCAACGTGAAATTCACAACAAGGCGGTACCATGCGATAGTCACCAGATAACGCGTCAAATGCCAGCGTGAAAATCAACACCAAGCCGAAAAAATGCGAAACGCGAACGCGAGAAATCATGCAATGAGGCCAATGGCGGTACAAAAAGTAGCGAAAAGCAGCCTCAGGCCTGCAAATCCCATGCGTCTGGCGGGAAATAGCACCATAAAAACCACAGACACAACACACCAGAAACAAGCCAAAGCACATAGCAACATGGATGCACCCTGACCCAGCGCAGAGGGCAACGCGAACCCCACAACCTCCACAGACCACCAGCAAGGAACAACTGGCTCGGGGAAGGCCAAGGAGAAAAGGGAGAGGGAGACGGGGTGCAGACCACAGGAAAACAAGACCAAGGCCACGGAGGCGACAGAACACTACCAGCAACTGACCCACAAGCAGACCACCTGGAATGCAGTCGCAGTGCCCAGGAGGCCAATCCAGGAGGCCAAGAGGCGCCAGCAGGACCTGACAACCTAAACCAGGTCCAAACCTGCTGCCAACAGGAAGGCAGCAACGGCGACAGGAGGTGGCAGTCCAGCGCCACAGGAGGAGCAGGAGGAAACCCAGGCCACAGTCATCAGTGTGGAGAGGGTGCAAGGAGTAGGGAGTACGGACACATCCCGACAGGACCTGACACAACAACAACAGGGTGAGGATCCAACAGGGAATGGGGGGACGGGGGTGATGGGCACAATACTACACATGCACAATGAGGTGTAACACACTGCACACCCACAATTACCCAGGGACATGTCCCCCATCCCCGTGGCACACTGAAGCACACACACACAGCAATCACAGCACATACCATGACAATGTGGCACAAAGTGCAACACCCACACTGCAGAACAGGGGACACAACTGGGTCCAACCAGGCACAGTAACAGAACAATCACATCGGACAGAGCAGGGAACATCTACCCCTACAACCCCACATCAGCCATGTAGGCCAAATGTACACTGTCCCAACTCAAATAGCCACCACTGCCCAAACAGTCACAATGTACATCGTCACACAGTCTGCATGTCGACAAGAACAAGGCGCCAACACAATGCCAACATGCACCTCCCCTTCACAATGCAGAGGGACAAAAAACACCTCCAGCAGGTCAGAACAGACAACCCATCAGTGATGCCCGAGACGAACACCACAGCCCAGACACCGACGCCATGCAACAGCCCATGGACATCCCACACAACCCACCACCAGGACCAGGGCAGACAAGCTACTCAGAGGAGAACCCAGCCCCTGCAACAGACCACACAGCATGAAGCACCCACAATCACGGCTGCCTCACAACACTTCACCCACCCACACATGGCACCCCAATGCCAGGTGGCAGAACGCCAAAAGGAGGTGGCCCAACAGGTGAGGGTGTTGCCCAACTCATGGAATGCGAACAAGAACACATACGTGGGTGTCCAATACCCTTCAGGGACCCCCCACACCCCACAAAGGAGACCAACACCTCCACAGAGACACATGCACAAATCATGTGGAACTGGCTACGGGCACGTGGGCCCAGCCCCTTTATTGGCAGGGCAACATGTACAGTGACGCCTGTGCTGGATGTGTGTGGGGTGAGTATAAGCCAGCCGGCACGGAGTGCTTGGTGCTGGCAACAACCTGAACAGTGGACACCAGTGCAATGGAAACAGAAAACACCAGCATAACAGAGTCAAATGCAGAGCAACATGGAGGGATCCGGAGTAAGGACAGCAGTCACCCAATATCCAGTCTGGACGTTCCTTGAGTTGCATTGCACTGAGGTAGGGGCACTAGAAGAAATTGCTAGGATTGTGTCCCTTCGGGTCAGTCCTGATGCAGATGCAGTGGGGTGTGTTACAACTGCATCAACTTCCTCATAAACGTCCCAGGTCTCCCACACTGCCTGAGGTGACAGTTGCGTCCGCAGTCCACAGCGCAATACCCAGTAATAGATTCGGGTGTGTAGCTTGACTACCACCACCACCAGTCTGCATTCCTGCCTTGGGGCTGTTGCCTCCTGCCCTCCCATTGTCTGTGCCCTCTCCCTTCCGCAACTTGACACATCTTTTTTGTTTAAATCTGTTTATTGGTATTGGACATTTCTCATACAGTATACATACTTTTCACGTAATGATATTTCAGGTAAACTTGAAAATTGTGATATACACAAGTATTATGTACAGTTGTTCATAACATTAAGCACAAGTCAAGAATAATAGGTTCACGGATAATGGTCAACATAGTATGATGCGCGAATGCACAATCGTTATAATACATGGCAGTCAACATATAACAATATCATAGCATACAGGATTAGGATTATTCTGCAATACAGAGTTGAGCATGGCAGATTACTGTCAAAACGTCAAGACTATAGATATATAAACTGTGAACTATAAACTGTGCCATACCCAGCCCACGTAAACGATGTACTGTTTTCTAGCACCTATGTTGGAACATTACTACTGGAATAAAAATACCTGGGAACGTTGTGGCTTTGCAAATGAGGAATGCTGTGGAAGAGCAATGTAGAAGGCATTGTAGTCGCTGCGGCCTTCGTAAGGTAGGTGTAAGAGTCACTGCGAGCGTTCAGGTAGTAATGTGACTGAATGCAAGTCGGTGTGTGTATAGTGTACCAAGCGCCAGCTAAGGGGTATTTGCGTACCCTCAATGTGTCCTCCCTGTGTAAGGCTACGCTTTCTGCCTGGGCCCATGTGGTCATTGAGCATTAACTTGCCTAAACTGTGGGTGGTGTGGGAGACTTCCATTTGCATGTAATGAGGCGTGGTCTGAAAAATTGTCTTAATCAGAAACAAAAAATCTCTTGGATAGAAAAAGGCTGGTAATGAAGTTTCAGACCCTGTACCTTCCACCACTATGATCCTCAGATACTTCTGTGTGGTATTATGGTATTTCACAATTCAAAACCATAATGTAGATGTTCAGTTGAGAACTCAGATTAATAAAACAATTTGTGTCTAGTAATCAAGACATTTGTTAATTCTTAGCTATACATATCATAGTAATACGTTTCCAGATTAGAACTGTTTATATCCCTGAAATAGGATAACTTTAACTAAAGACTCATTATACTTTCATTTTCATTTCTGGTAGAGCTCAGTGCTTCTACTGAACAATCGATTGACCAATGCGAATACATTTCAGAGTCTCTCCTGTAGCGAAAATGGTCCCCATAATTATCTGCATTTACATTAGGATCTGCTTCAGTATACATTGCCTAAGGCTGAACATCTTTAAACAGTCTCTTAATCACTTCAATGTTACAGTCACCATTATAAGGATATAGTGATATGATGTTGTCTAGGTTAACCCTGAATGTGTATGAAATGTCACCAGTTACCTTTTGTCCCGGGCTTAAATACAGACATTTTTCCAAGTAGATTCCATCTTGAAGCAAAAATACTGTCAAGTTCACTGTAGACATGGGAAACACACTGTTGTACGATATGAAGAACAATACACTTACAGTTCATCACTGAGAGGCTCCAACTTATCTAAACCCAAAAGCAAATTTCCATGCACCATTTGATAACAAATATTACCAATATAATCTAAAGTATGAATACTATCAACTGCAAACATCCACGCATAACTCAAGCTTGGTTACGTGTGCAGACAAAACAGTCTCTAAGATGCTTTACCCACTTTGTTCCAGAGAGGTCTTTTGTTGCCAATTCCTAACTTTCCTCTTTTTCAATAAAGGAAGCAGAATAGTTTTGCATTACTTGCTCACTGTTTGTAGAATTGTCAGTGCAAGGTTCTGGACTTGGTTATGATGCTATTAGAATTTGAAGAAGTTCACCTGCCTGCACATCAAAAATTTCCAAATTCTTTTTTTGTCCTTTGGACCAGAGAAAACGACTGATCACAGATAGGCATTGGTTCTTGAGCTGTTATCTGGAATTGCTGTGGGGATGGTTGGAGCTTTCCCATTGGGGAATAAATGTGCAGTACTCACAGAGCTGGCTACATGGTAAAGCTTCATTTTGTCATGTGAAACTGGCTTGTTTTTACTCTTACCAGATAAAGGTGGCAGAACCATAGCTCTTGTTCCCTTTGTAGTATTACTGTTGCTGGTTCTCTGAAGGATGGATCAATTGTTTGGTTATTTGCAATCTTTTTGCAAACTTGGTTACCAGCCTTTGGAAGTCACTGAGCAAACATGTTTGTGTTTGGCAGGGTAGAACTTGCTACATTCTTTTCATGTGTTTCTTGCAAGTACTGCAGACAATTAAAGCACAATGGTTCAGACCTGGAAGATCTGAAATCAACATCTTAGTTCTAAATAACATTTCAAAAGGTGTACAGACGCTCAGTATTCACCTTGGTAGATTGTTAATAACTCACTGTGCGCTATATAGGTTTCTTAACCAATAAATACAATTGGTTATTACCCTCAAAGTCATGACTAGCTTAAAAGCACTGTTGCTTCTTCAGTCAAGCTAGTTTCTCCCTGGGAGAATGGATGACTTAGTTGAGTTTCTTCTTTAGATAAGGTATCAGCTGATACCTTTGAGGTGAATGCACCCTGATCTGATCTCCTCTAGCAACCATACATAACATATCTTTTGCAACTGTGTAAGCTGTTGCATTATGCTCAGACCAGACCTACAAGTGCATATAGTTACCTACACCTACCAATAAAAATGTATATTGATTAACATTTGGCAAAGGGTCAATATGATTGAGATGAATTGTGTCAAAAGGATTTGTTAATTTTATCAAAGGAACTGGCAGTGGCCTCACAACAGTAGAAGGTATAGTCAATTGATAAATTCTACACTGAAGAAATAATACTTAACCATCTTAGGAACGAGGGTCCACTAGTAGCAGGCTATAGATATTTTGAGTCACTGAAATGCCTGCATTTTCAGATCCAATCCACTCATGAGCTGTCTTAATTAAATCTAATGTAGCTGCTACATTCTGATATACCGATTATCAACCCCAGTTATGTTTACTATGGATTTTCCTATTGAGTACTTATAAATCACTCCTCAGAAGCTGATGCATCTGTTAAGGCTATGTAGTTATTGCTGAAACTTTATACCTTAAAACTGTGGGGCATATTAGCAAGAAGAGGCGATAATCATCGCTAACCCTGCTTAGCGTGATTTGTTTTATCGCCGGCTATCGCTGGAATATATCGCCACGCTAACGCTGTATTAGCAACGATTAGCGCTATGGCGATGAATATTCCAGCGATAGCGGGGAAATGGGCCAACATCGCTGAAAAACCAGCGATGTTGCATGCAGAAGGGAGAACACCTTGCTGATACGACCCTGTGGTCGTATCAGCATAATCCACCCCCCATGTTAGGTATGGCTAACACCTGCTAATTGCAGGTGTTAAATAAATGGCGATGACCCCGGTTAGCGCGACTTTTCACGTCGCTAACTGGGGCCATGGCCACCTTGCTAATAGGCGATAGGCCTGTTAGCGGGTGTTTCCCAGGTTTGTTCGTCGGGAACGCCCACTTTGCATGTCATTAGCGATAAATATCGCTGACATGCAAAGCGGTAAAAACGGGCGCTAATGCTCGCAAACTGTCTCTAACTGCTGTTAGAGACAGTTTGCTGATAGGGCGATATGAATATCGCCGCTTTAGCGGCAAAAAGTGCGGCTAAAGCGGCGATAGTGCCCTTGCTAATATGCCCCCGTATTTTTAGCTGCTTCATCTGCAGCTGAATTAACTCTAATGTGAATCATTTCGCTGGGATGTGCCTGTGTATGTTGTACATCTAGAATTGGAAGCCAACTTCAAATAGAAGCTACCTGGTCCTATAGCGCTTTCGCTTTTATGGTTTTTCCTCTCGAATCTTTGTATCCCATGGTTTTCCAATTGTCTAAATCAGTATTATAACCCTATAAACAGAAAGATGAATCTGACACTAATAGTGTAAGAACTTTCAGATCATCCTCTGTAAAGCGAGCAACACTGTATTTATTTGAGCAGCGCAATCACCTAATGGCTTAGTGCATGTATGAAGGATTTCAAACTCACCATTTTCAAAAACACCCTATACTGCTGTGCAAGCAGCAGAGTACCTTTGTTGGGTACCTGTTGCACAGAACCATCTGTGTAGATCACTGTCTCAAAGAGATGTAATGGATTCACATTTGGAGTAAAAGGTACCGCCTGTTTGTAGTTCACAATTTGTGATTCCTCAATGATGGATTAATATTCAAATTGGATATAGGGTGAAGTATGAGTTGACCCCTATTGCACCCACCTAGTATGAAGAGCCCTTGAATTTGGTACACTGACCTTAGTGGTTGCACGTAGTGTGGGGACCAGATTCACTACAATGATCCTCTGCATTTAGTGTGGGAGACCGGAGTCACTACAATGAGCCTCTTCCCTTGCGCTACAGGTCTTTCTTTAATAATGGCCATCTGAACTGCATTAAGGATTTTCTCAGTAGGAGAGCACCTTTCCTTAGCAGTTTGGTAGAAGCGTGACTTTTATGCAATTGGAATTATTTTCTGACCCTCATTATAGGGTATATAACTAAACCTGTATTACTTGGTACTACTCTTATTACCAAGTAATAAGAATTACCGCTAATTGGCAAGAAGATTGACCATAACATACCCTGGTCTTTCACCTATAGGATTTTTTTAATTTTTTTAAAAACATTTATTTTATTGATTTTCCGTCAATACAAAACAATGACAATAAGAAAAAGAGAGTTTCAATGACATTCAGAAGACATGGTAAATGGAAGTACTATCAATGGCATTGTCACAAAGAATGTAGTTACGCTATACAGTACAGCATCCTTGAGCAGGAGGCCTATGACCCACGGAGGCATATTCATTACTGTCTATAATTGCAGCTAGATGTCCATGGAGCATAAAAAACATTAGACCTCGTGTCATAGGCTGGGTAGCATCTGGGGAAACGATGTCGGCATTAATACCTTAACACAAGCGCTAGGGGACAGAGAAACACCATACACAGTACAAAAAGCGTCAGCGGGGCAATATGACACATACTATAATGTTAGGTCTGCTTAAGTGTCCCATGCGTGACATGTACCTGATATGTAGAAGTCTTCACTGTTCTGATATCTCCGACTCATCCGGCCAGGACTCGGCAGATTGAGCAAGAAGGTAGCACTGTAGGGGGCCCCATATGTTCCGTGGTTTCGAGGCTCTGGGCAATGTTTCAGCATACAGAATTAATTGATCTTGGCAATATACTAAATCGTCCAGCCATTCCTTGAACTTCAGCGCCCGCCCTCTACCCCAGCGGCAGGCTACTCTGCGCTTAGCTAATAACAATGCAATGGCAAGGAATTTGCGATAGGGCTTTGGGATGAATTTAGTATAGCCTAACAGTGCTATTAATGGCGTGCACTCTAGATTAATGGGAGCCATCTGGCGTAGGGCTGCGAATATTTGGGCCCAGTATTCACCTACTCTGGGACACTCCCAGGCCAAGTGTAAAAAGTCAGCCCCGGGGCTGCCACCCCTGTCACAACTATCTGTGATTCTCAGGTTGAATCGAAACATCTTAGTCAGGGTGTAGTATAGGCGTTGCAGAAATTTGTAATGTGTGACGCGAAGTCTAGATCTGGCAGAGATCTGTTCCGTTTGGAGTCAGCAGTACAACCATTGATCATCAGTAATCTCATGTCCCAACTCCTGACACCACTTAGTGCGAGAAGGACTGGGGGATTCCGTCTGCTGTGTGCGTATATTGTGAAAAAGCACGGATACCAGGTGTCCCGGGGATGTGGCACGTGTCAGTATATGCAGAGGGAAAAATGTTGGGGGTTCCTGAGGAAATTCTGGGGTGATAGATCGCACGCCCTGGCATAACCTGACGTAAAGAAATATATCCAGTGAAGTTGGCTGAAGCCCTTGAAACATGCTGTCAGTGGTGCGAAATGTCCCATTTTGGTAGAGGTCTCCCCATGTGGTGATGTTAGTGCGCTCACATAGTTTGAGGAACCCTGTTTCTTGTAGCAGTGGCATACGCGGGTGATAGGAGAGGGGGAGAAGCGGTGAGTATAACATCTGGCCTTTAAGGAGAGACAGAATGCGACGCCAGGCGTCTGCTGTGCATGTGATCGTGGTACGTTCAGTGTCGCGTGTACGGAGAGGCGCGTTCAGCATGCCATTTAAGGGGATAGGATCCACCAACCAATGTTCAGCTGCGATTTGTGGCATATACCTAGGGGGATGGAACCAATAGTACGCATAGTGAGCCTGTGCACATACATAATAAAGCTCGAAATCTGGAAGATCGAATCCACCCTGTGCATATGGCTGGATGAGCACCTTCCATTTCAACCAAGGTTGCTTGCCCCCCCATATCAGCCTTGTCATTTCGGACTGTAGTGTTTGAAAGAAGTATCGTCCCGGATGGTATGGAATATTTAAAAAAAGATATAGTATTTGTGGCAAAACCACCATTTTAATCAATGCCGCACGTCCTGTGAGGGTCAACGGTAGGGAGATCCATCGGGTGACATTTTCCATGATCCGATGTATCGCTGTCCCATAATTGAGACGCATCAACTCGTCTCTGTCCTTAGTTATTACTACCCCAAGTTAGCGTAGGTCCGAATCACACCACTCCAGTGGATAGTCCAAGTGGAAACGCAGGATCGCTGAGGTCAAGGGCAACACTTGGGACTTCTCCCAATGTATGTGTATCCCAGACAACTTACCAAACACTATGAATTCTCTCAGTAGCGGGTTTAAGTTATCCTGTGGATGCCTCACATACAACGTTATATCATCCGCATATAAGGATATGAGGATTTGTCGCAAATTACATCTAAGAGCCCTGTCTTGGTGATGCTGCCTCAATTTTGATGCCAATGGTTCGATGGCTAGCGCGAAGAGGAGGGGTGAGAGGGGGCACCCCTGCCTCGTGCCCCGGGTTATGGGAAACGCGTCAGACAGGTGACCATTAATTAACACTCTCGCCGTTGGCAACTGATATAGCAGTCGTATCCAGGACAGGAATAAGGCAGGAAACCCCATGCGCTGTAGCACCCCATAGAGATAGTCCCACTCGACAGAGTCGAATGCTTTAGTGGCGTCTAGGAAGACTGCCGCCAGCAGCAGCTCCGGTGCCACATTCTGTAATATAGAGAAGAGGGAACAGAGGTTATGCGTGGTCGCTCTGCCAGGAACGAATCCCGCCTGATCTGGGAGCACTAAATGTTCCATTAACAAGGCTAGTCTATTCGCAATAACCTTTGCCAGTATCTTGGCATCGCAATTAATTAAAGATAGCGGCCTGTAAGAATCACAGCGTGTTGGCGACTTGACGGGTTTAAGTAAAGATGTAATTAACGCTTCCCTCATAGATGGGGGTAGTTTGCCAACTTCGAACGATTCCTCATATAGTTCCTTTAACCCCTTGACCGCGATCGGAATTCTGCTCGTGTGCTGGACATTCCGATCGCGGGTGGGGTCGTGAGGAGCTCAGCTCGTCATGCGCACAGCGCTACCGCGCAGCATGACGAGCTGAGCTCGTCATGAGCATGGAAGGGGTTAATATCGGTGCCATCAGATCAATGTAAGTTTTATAAAATTCGGCTAGCAAACCATCGAGGCCGGGGGCCTTTCCGGATTGCAAATGCATAATGGCCTCTCGTATTTCGTCTAGTTCGAAAGGAGCGCAGAGGAATTCCCTTTGCGAATCGCCGAGCCAGCCAAGGGCAACATCACCAAGGAAGCTGTCTAATTCAAGACGATCCCCACGTTGCGAGGTGTAAAGCGTGAAATAGTGCGCGGTAAATGTAGCTAGGATGTCAGGAGTGTCGCGTTGCAGGATCTCCCCTGGCCCCGTGATTTCCAACACGCAATTGGAGAAGCGTGGCTGCCGTATGGTTTCAGCTAGTGTCTTCCCAGGCCGCTCACCCTCCCCATATTTCCGCGCCACCCAGTATTTCCCTTTAAATTTCGTTTCCCGATCAGCGGCTTCTGCATATTCAGTGAGTTTCTCCCGAAACGCATGCCGAACATCCATGTCCCCACCCAGCTTCAATTGTGCCTCGAGATCTGTAAGCTCTGTTTCTAGTCGTCTGATCGTATTCTGTATGTCCCTCAACACCCCTGAACCCTTGGAAATGCAGAACCCTCGTACTGTCACTTTAAAGGCTTCCCAGATTGTTTCTACAGCATCTACAGAGCCCTTATTCCTACAGAAAAAATCTTGGATCTCATCCCCCAATTCGCTGTGAAATACCATATCGAGGAGCGTTAAGGGCTGCAGTCTCCAGGCGCGACGGGGTTTGTTATATCCTGGCGGGGTAATTGTAAGCTTGACCGGAGAGTGATCCGAGTATGTTCTGGCTAGATGTGTGACATCTTTCATAAGGGGGCCCAATCCTCGAGACACTAGATAATACACTTGACACATCTTCCTCATCATAGTCCCAGGTCTTCCCCACTGCATGAGGTGACATTGCTGCGCAACCTCACAACAGCACAAAACACAATCAGTAACGGACAATGGCTTGCGGTGCACTGAGTCACTGGCACCTGGAGTGCTGAGCAGGGTATCAGGCCGATGATGGCATCCACGACAGGTCTGAGCAAATCCTTAGGTCTGTCAGGACCACCTTTTCAACTCTGGCAGATGGCGGTTGAAGGTGGTCCTTGCAGTGGTGGCGTGTGCCTCCTGCGGTGATGCGACGTCCGGGCCGGTCCAGACTCGATGCCATTTGTGGGCCCTGGTGGCCCACAGTTGGGGCCGGAGGAGGCGGACAGCGCAGGGCCACAGACACATGGCGTTGATGACCCCAAGACCATCGCTACAGAGGCCATTCAATGTCTCAGAAGAAGGGGTGAACAAAGCGATACCAAAGGGGATGATGGACGGAGTGCTAGAGCAAATCAAACAGTCACCCCCCAGTCAACTGATCTGGGTTTAATCCATCATCATTCTTAAGCTCACTCCACCACCCCAGTTCAGACATGGCCATATGCAAATCAGTCTGACCCTGTGCCTCATGGGAACAGTCCAGCCCGAACTGCCAAGCCATGTCTTTCCTGGACCGGAAACAAGCATCCTGGGACCGGTTTTGGGTTCATAACCCTCATCAGCCAGGCTATCTTGAATCCAGTGGCAAAGTGAGCAAGGGACCCACGTCTGGGCATACCCTGCCAACTTAGGGCGAACAAAGCGATACCAAAGGGGATGATGGACGGAGCGCTAGAGCAAATCAAACACTCACCCCCAGTCAATTGATCTGGGTTTAATCCATCATCATTCTTTAGCTCACTCCACCACCCCAGTTCAGACATGGCCATATGCAAATCAGTCTGACCCTGTGCCTCATGGGAACAGTCCAGCCCGAACTGCCAAGCCATGTCTTCCCTGGACCGGAAACAAGCATCCTGGGACCGGTTTCAGGTTCATAACCCTCATCAGCCAGGCTATCTTGAATCCAGTGGCAAAGTGAGCAAGGGACCAACGTCTGGGCATACCCTGCCAACTTAGGGCGAACAAAGCGATACCAAAGGGGATGATGGACGGAGCGCTAGAGCAAATCAAACACTCACCCCCAGTCAACTGATCTGGGTTTAATCCATCATCATTCTTTAGCTCACTCCACCACCCCAGTTCAGACATGGCCATATGCAAATCAGTCTGACCCTGTGCCTCATGGGAACAGTCCAGCCCGAACTGCCAAGCCATGTCTTCCCTGGACCGGAAACAAGCATCCTGGGACCGGTTTCGGGTTCATAACCCTCATCAGCCAGGCTATTTTGAATCCAGTGGCAAAGTGAGCAAGGGACCCACGTCTGGGCATACCCTGCCAACTTAGGGCGAACAAAGCGATACCAAAGGGGATGATGGACGGAGCGCTAGAGCAAATCAAACACTCACCCCCAGTCAAGTGATGTGGGTTTAATCCATCATCATTCTTTAGCTCACTCCACCACCCCAGTTCAGACATGGCCATATGCAAATCAGTCTGACCCTGTGCCTCATGGGAACAGTCCAGCCCGAACTGCCAAGCCATGTCTTCCCTGGACCGGAAACAAGCATCCTAGGACCGGTTTCGGGTTCATAACCCTGATCAGCCAGGCTATCTTGAATCCAGTGGCGAAGTGAGCAAGGGACCCACGTCTGGGCATACCCTGCCAACTTAGGGCGAACAAAGCAATACCAAAGGGGATGATGGACGGAGCGCTAGAGCAGATCAAACACTCACCCCCAGTCAAGTGATCTGGGTTTAATCCATCATCATTCTTTAGCTCACTCCACCACCCCAGTTCAGACATGGCCATATGCAAATCAGTCTGACCCTGTGCCTCATGGGAACAGTCCAGCCCGAACTGCCAAGCCATGTCTTCCCTGGACCAGAAACAAGCATCCTGGGACCGGTTTCGGGTTCATAACCCTCATCAGCCAGGCTATCTTGAATCCAGTGGCAAAGTGAGCAAGGGACCCACGTCTGGGCATACCCTGCCAACTTAGGGCGAACAAAGCGATACCAAAGGGGATGATGGACGGAGCGCTAGAGCAAATCAAAAACTCACCCCCAGTCAACTGATCTGGGTTTAATCCATCATCATACTTTAGCTCACTCTGCCACCCCAGTTCAGACATGGCCATATGCAAATCAGTCTGACCCTGTGCCTCATGGGAACAGTCCAGCCCGAACTGCCAAGTCATGTCTTCCCTGGACTGGAAACAAGCATCCTGGGACCGGTTTCGGGTTCATAACCCTCATCAGCCAGGCTATCTTGAATCCAGTGGCAAAGTGAGCAAGGGACCCACGTCTGGGCATACCCTGCCAACTTAGGGCGAACAAAGCGATACCAAAGGGGATGATGGACGGAGCGCTAGAGCAAATCAAACACTCACACCCAGTCAACTGATCTGGGTTTAATCCATAATCATTCTTTAGCTCACTCCACCACCCCAGTTCAGACATGGCCATATGCAAATCAGTCTGACCCTGTGCCTCATGGGAACAGTCCAGCCCGAACTGCCAAGCCATGTCTTCCCTGGACCAGAAACAAGCATCCTGGGACCGGTTTCGGGTTCATAACCCTCATCAGCCAGGCTATCTTGAATCCAGTGGCAAAGTGAGCAAGGGACCCACGTCTGGGCATACCCTGCCAACTTAGGGCGAACAAAGCAGTTCGGGCTGGACTGTTCCCATGAGGCACAGGGTCAAGACTGATTTGCATATGGCTGGGTTCAAACTGGAATGGCATGGTGAGCAAAAAAACGATGGATTTAGGCCCAGATCTCTGTACTGGGGTGAATGTATGAAATTGTTCTGCATTCTGTCCATCACTGTTGTTTTTGCATTTGTCACCCCGAGTGGGACGGGTATGCCCAGATGTGGGTCCCGTGCTCTCCATGCCACTGGAATCAAGCTATCCTGGCTGAAGAGGGGTGAAACCCCGAAACCAGTCCTAGGATGCTTGTTTCCAGTCCAGGGAGGACCTGGCTTGGCAGTTCGGGCTGGACTGTTCCCATGAGGCACAGGGTCAAGACTGATTTGCATATGGCTGGGTTCAAACTGGAATGGCATGGTGAGCAAAAAAATGATGGATTTAGGCCCAGATCTCTGTACTGGGGTGAATGTATGACATTGTTCTGCATTCTGTCCATCACTGTTGTTTTTGCATTTGTCACCCCGAGTGGGACGGGTATGCCCAGACGTGGGTCCCGTGCTCTCCATGCCACTGGAATCAAGCTAACCTGGCTGAAGAGGGGTGAAACCCCGAAACCGGTCCTAGGATGCTTGTTTCCAGTCCAGGGAGGACCTGGCTTGGCAGTTCGGGCTGGACTGTTCCCATGAGGCACAGGGTCAAGACTGATTTGCATATGGCTGGGTTTAAACTGGAATGGCGAGCAAAAAAAAGATGGATTTAGGCCCAGATCTCTGTACTGGGGTGAATGTATGACATTGTTCTGCATTCTGTCCATCACTGTTGTTTTTGCATTTGTCACCCCGAGTGGGACGGGTATGCCCAGACGTGGGTCACGTGCTCTCCATGCCACTGGAATCAAGCTATCCTGGCTGAAGAGGGGTGAAACCCCGAAACCAGTCCTGGGATGCTTGTTTCCAGTCCAGGGAGGACCTGGCTTGGCAGTTTGGGCTGGACTGTTCCCATGAGGCACAGGGTCAAGACTGATTTGCATATGGCTGGGTTCAAACTGGAATGGGATGGTGAGCAAAAAAATCGATGGATTTAGGCCCAGATCTCTGTACTGGGGTGAATGTATGACATTGTTCTGCATTCTGTCCATCACTGTTGTTTTTGCATTTGTCACCCCGAGTGGGATGGGTATGCCCAGACGTGGGTCCCGTGCTCTCCATGCCACTGGAATCAAGCTATCCTGGCTGAAGAGGGGTGAAACCCCGAAACCGGTCCTAGGATGCTTGTTTCCAGTCCAGGGAGGACCTGGCTTGGCAGTTCGGGCTGGACGGTTCCCATGAGGCACAGGGTCAAGACTGATTTGCATATGGCTGGGCTCAAACTGGAATGGCATGGTGAGCAAAAAAACGATGGATTTAGTCCCAGATCTCTGTACTGGGGTGAATGTATGACATTGTTCTGCATTCTGTCCATCACTGTTGTTTTTGCATTTGTCACCCCGAGTGGGACGGGTATGCCCAGACGTGGGTCCCGTGCTCTCCATGCCACTGGAATCAAGCTAACCTGGCTGAAGAGGGGTGAAACCCCGAAACCGGTCCTAGGATGCTTGTTTCCAGTCCAGGGAGGACCTGGCTTGGCAGTTCGGGCTAGACTGTTCCCATGAGGCACAGGGTCAAGACTGATTTGCATATGGCTGGGTTCAAACTGGAATGGCATGGTGAGCAAAAAAACGAGGGATTTAGGCCCAGAACTCTGTACTGGGGTGAATGTATGACATTGTTCTGCATTCTGTCCATCACTGTTGTTTTTGCATTTGTCACCCCGAGTGGGACGGGTATGCCCAGATGTGGGTCCCGTGCTCTCCATGCCACTGGAATCAAGCTATCCTGGCTGAAGAGGGGTGAAACCCTGAAACCGGTCCTAGGATGCTTGTTTCCAGTCCAGGGAGGACCTGACTTGGCAGTTCGGGCTGGACTGTTCCCATGAGGCACAGGGTCAAGACTGATTTGCATATGGCTGGGTTCAAACTGGAATAGCATGGTGAGCAAAAAAACGATGAATTTAGGCCCAGAACTCTGTACTGGGGTGAATGTATGACATTGTTCTGCATTCTGTCCATCACTGTTGTTTTTGCATTTGTCACCCCGAGTGGGACGGGTATGCCCAGATGTGGGTCCCGTGCTCTCCATGCCACTGGAATCAAGCTATCCTGGCTGAAGAGGGGTGAAACCCTGAAACCGGTCCTAGGATGCTTGTTTCCAGTCCAGGGAGGACCTGACTTGGCAGTTCGGGCTGGACTGTTCCCATGAGGCACAGGGTCAAGACTGATTTGCATATGGCTGGGTTCAAACTGGAATGGCATGGTGAGCAAAAAACGATGGATTTAGTCCCATATCTCTGTACTGGGGTGAATGTATGACATTGTTCTGCATTCTGTCCATCACTGTTGTTTTTGCATTTGTCACCCCGAGTGGGACGGGTATGCCCAGACGTGGGTCCCGTGCTCTCCATGCCACTGGAATCAAGCTAACCTGGCTGAAGAGGGGTGAAACCCCGAAACCGGTCCTAGGATGCTTGTTTCCAGTCCAGGGAGGACCTGGCTTGGCAGTTCGGGCTAGACTGTTCCCATGAGGCACAGGGTCAAGACTGATTTGCATATGGCTGGGTTCAAACTGGAATGGCATGGTGAGCAAAAAAACGAGGGATTTAGGCCCAGAACTCTGTACTGGGGTGAATGTATGACATTGTTCTGCATTCTGTCCATCACTGTTGTTTTTGCATTTGTCACCCCGAGTGGGACGGGTATGCCCAGATGTCGGTCCCCTGCTCTCCATGCCACTGGAATCAAGCTATCCTGGCTGAAGAGGGGTGAAACCCTCAAACCGGTCCTAGGATGCTTGTTTCCAGTCCAGGGAGGACCTGACTTGGCAGTTCGGGCTGGACTGTTCCCATGAGGCACAGGGTCAAGACTGATTTGCATATGGCTGGGTTCAAACTGGAATGGCATGGTGAGCAAAAAAACGATGGCTTTAGGCCCAGATCTCTGTACTGGGGTGAACCTTTTAGAGTTCTGGAGAGCCATAAAGACCTGGCTCTTTCCGGGGTAGCCTCGGGGTTTTCTTTTCCTCCTTTGCTTCATGAAAGTTTACCTGGTAGCGCTGGGACGCCCCGTTGCTGGGGCAGCTATGCGCTGTACAAATTCGGTAAATAAATAAAATAAAATAAATAATGTATGACATTGTTCTGCATTCTATCCATCACTGTTGTTTTTGCATTTGTCACCCCGAGTGGGACGGGTATGCCCAGACGTGGGTCCTGTGCTCTCCATGCCACTGGAATCAAGCTATCCTGGCTGAAGAGGGGTGAAACCCCGAAACCGGTCCTAGGATGCTTGTTTCCAGTCCAGGGAGGACCTGTCTTGGCAGTTCGGGCTGGACTGTTCCCATGAGGCACAGGGTCAAGACTGATTTGCATATGGCTGGGTTCAAAATGGAATGGCATGGTGAGCAAAAAAACGATGGATTTAGGCCCAGATCTCTGTACTGGGGTGAATGTATGACATTGTTCTGCATTCTGTCCATCACTGTTGTTTTTGCATTTGTCACCCCGAGTGGGACGGGTATGCCCAGACGTGGGTCCCGTGCTCTCCATGCCACTGGAATCAAGCTATCCTGGCTAAAGAGGGGTGAAACCCCGAAACCGGTCCTAGGATGCTTGTTTCCAGTCCAGGGAGGACCTGGCTTGGCAGTTCGGGCTGGACTGTTCCCATGAGGCACAGGGTCAAGACTGATTTGCATATGGCTGGGTTCAAACTGGAATGGCATGGTGAGCAAAAAAACGATGGATTTAGGCCCAGATCTCTGTACTGGGGTGAATGTATGACATTGTTCTGCATTCTGTCCATCACTGTTGTTTTTGCATTTGTCACCCCGAGTGGGACGGGTATGCCCAGACGTGGGTCCCGTGCTCTCCATGCCACTGGAATCAAGCTATCCTGGCTGCAGAGGGGTTAAACCCCAAAACCGGTCCTAGGATGCTTGTTTTCAGTCCAGGGAGGACCTGGCTTGACAGTTCAGGCTGGACTGTTTCCATGAGGCACAGGGTCAAGACTGATTTGCATATGGCTGGGTTCAAACTGGAATGGCATGGTGAGCAAAAAAATGATGGATTTAGGCCCAGATCTCTGTATTGGGGTGAATGTATGACATTGTTCTGCATTCTGTCCATCACTGTTGTTTTTGCACCTTTCAGAAGAAGGGGTCCCAGGCCTGACCAGCACAGAGTTAGTGGCCCCGGATGCACTGCAGCCGGCACAGGCACCCAGCCACGGGACGGTGACTTGCAGTGCAGTTAGATGGGCCATGCGACCTGAGCGGGTCCCCATCAATGTCAGAGGTGTATGTTGCGGAGGGTTTCGGGGGACAGTGGAAGGTGTCCTCCAGGGCATGATGCGGAAGGTCTGATGTTATCTGGAAGTAGCAAATGGAGGAGTGGAAAGCACAACCCTCGTTTGCACCAACAATTCGGGATCAGCTACATGAGGATGAAAACTACCCCCTAGTCCATAGACTCAAACGCCACCAATGTACGACCAGTGAGTGTCCATGAATGTCGGGGAACAGACTTAGTGGCACAGGTGCTGTGAGGGCATGCAGTCTGCGATGATGCCGGTACACAGATGTGAACTCCAAGAATGCCAAATCAAGGCTCTGTGACCTACTGGACCGCAGTGTAGGCCGGAGGCAGCGGTCAGCAGTGGCCCACAGCCACGGGTCGTTGGCTCGCGAGGCACAGAGTTAGTGACACAGTGGCAGTTGTCGGTAGTGTTCAATCACCTCCGTGATGCTGATCCTGTTCCCGCCGGACTGCAACGTGTCATCCTCTTACGCCCCTCCGTGCGTGCGAAGAAATGTATTCTTCCTCTTGAATTATCGATGTTCAGTTCCAAATCTGTGATCCCACTCGTGCGCAGCCTAGGCCGAGGGCAGTGGTCCGCGTAGGCACACAGACACGTGTGGTTGTGATGCCATGCACAGACTTGTTGCCACCACATCGGAGGGTGGATTGTGAATTGTTCTCTGCCATAATTAATGTTCACTGCCATGGTGTAATCAAGACTCAGTTCCAAATGTGTGACCTACCTGACCGTGGTGTAGGCCTGAGGCAGCGGTCAGCACGGCCCATTCACCGAGTGTCTCCGGCATAGGTTGGATGGCCCCACCGGCCTGCGTTGTTCAGGTTCAGTGGCACCACGTGTAGCAGGCTGGCGTTGAACAGGGTTAGTGGCACCACATGTAGCAGGCTGGCGTTGAACAGGGTTAGTGGCACCACGTGTAGCAGGCTGGCGTTGAACAGGGTTAGTGGCACCACGTGTAGCAGGCTGGCGTTGAACAGGGTTAGTGGCACCACGTGTAGCAGGCTGGCATTGAACAGGGTTACTGGCACCACGTGTAGCAGGCTGGCGTTGAACAGGGTTAGTGGCACCACGTGTCGCAAGATTCCCATATGGAACTATGCCTCACTGAACTGGGGGGGTCTGGTGCTGTGGCCGCTGGCCGGGATATGGGGTCACTGCCATTCATGACTCAAGACACAGTTCCACATGTGGGACCTACTGGTCCGAAGAGTAGGCCGGGGGCGGCAGTGGAGTACGTCAACGAAAAGGGGATTAAAGCGGGCCGGTGTCGTGGCGGCCGTGATGGTCTGAGGTGGCTGCCAAGGTCTCGGGCCTCAGGCTTGTGGTTTGCGCCGGCACGTGGTGGGCCCTCCTTGACATACGCCGGTGTCAGAAGGTGATCAGTGTGGCCTGGCTGCGCAGGGTCTGGCCTGATGGGTTCGTGGACCAGCGTGCCAGGGTCCGGCAGGCGAACGGCATCTCAGGCAACTCCGCTCACGAGGATGGCGTCGGCCTCGTGGCGAGGTGGGAGGCGCCGCCCTGGCAGAGACGTGGGTCTTTCCGGAAGTGGACCACGCCCAGGCCTACGTGGTTTTTATTCACACCCCTACGCTGGCGTGGCGTACGCCGGGCCATCCCACTCCGCTGACGCTTAGGGGGGGGCGTAACAGGCAACATTTCCGCGAGGTCCCCCACTGGCTGGGGTGACATGGTGGCGTCCACTGACCTCCATACGCAAGCAGTGTATGTCGCCATGGATATGGGTGTGTTCTGCATACTGCGAGGTGTTCAGCACATCTCCGGCACTGTTGGCATTGTGTACTTTCCCAATCATGGTTCTACTGCATCCTTCACACATGCCTGGTTGCCACCTCTCCCCACATTCGGCTAGTATGTGGCTGAGGTGCCATGCCGTTGCTGGCTCATTTTCACGGCTTGCCCATGTCGACATTGTAAGTTGTTCTGTCGTGTCTGGTGGGTGGGCATATTGTTGTGCCTGTTGTATGTGATTTTGTGACGTGTGCATTGCCAGAGTTGTGAGTTGCATGGTTGTGGTGTTGAGGTGTGTTGGATGTTCATTTGTATATTGCCTAGGGGCTGTACATTTCCCTTGTTGCCATCCTGGGAACGCTGGTTGATGATGGACTGTCAGAGGATGAAGGTATCATGCACACTGGCTGTGTATTTGAAGGCGACATTGTTGGGTGTTCCACGGTGTTCTGTTGTTGCCTGCACATTGGTGTGGGACGTGTGCTTCCTGTTGCAGTGGTTGTGTGCTGTGTCACCAGGGGACACAGGTAGTACATGTGTGCTGTGTATTGCCCCCAACACGTGCGTGCATCCTGCTATGGCGTATGGCCCTTGCTTGGTCTCCAGCGGATCCTGCGCATTGTGTTGTACATATGGGGACTGGGGTACCAGGGTGATGGTGATGTCCAGGACAGGTGTGGGGGACTTGGATGTGTCTGGCTGTGAGACTCCTCCGACTCTGGCGGGTGTTGGATGGGCCAACAGGTGCAGCCACGCCATCAGCTTTGTGTGGGGTGGAATATTGGTTGTCCGCTGCGTGGTTGCTGTAGGCCTGCTAGGCGATGATGGTCAGGATGCGTAGGTTGGTTGTCCCTTTCAGCCTGTAGTGGGGGGTGACATTGTCAGATGTTGGGTCTGTGCGGCTGGTACGTTTCCTGGGGTTCCGCTGTCTTTGTCTGCGCTGCGTCTGTGTTGGTCCGAGGGGGGGTGTTCCGGGTGTGGGATGGGGCCATGGGGTGGTGGGGGTGGGTGTTGTGGCCCTCTTGGGTGTCCGGGCTGCATAATGAGTGGCTCCATGGCATCTGTTGCCCTTAGGATGTGGCCCTGGGCAGTGCTCCCTTTTGTGGTGCTGGCTGCCGTCCGACTTTACACCAGGTCAGAGCAGGTGTAGATTTCCTGGTGCTAATGCGCCTTATCTCCTGTTTTGTGTTTTTATCGCGGATGTGGCTGGTCGTTGTGAATGTTGAGGTGTGCTGTTGTCTCGGCATTTGTCACGGGAACGCCCACTCTGCATCTCATTAGCGATATTTACGGGGGTCCTCTGTGGCGATGTTTTTTGAGGCTGCTATCGCGGGTAAACTGGTGCTGTGGGTTGTTAACACCGGCTTGTGAATGGGGAGGTAAATTTATCATGACTTTGGCTGCGATAAAGTGCCATTAATTCGGCGATAGCTCCTTGTGAATATGCCCCTCAGTTTTATTTTAACATGAGTATAATTTCATCATACTTTCGTGATTAGGGTTCACAGTAACGACCACCATAAATTGGTCAAAGTTCTTACAGGGCTGTATTCCGGCTGCATAATGGTCATACATTGCACTATGGAACAAGCATTTGCAATGCAATAGGTCTCGCATTTATGCAACTTTAAGCTATTGGCATTGTAAATGACTATGCCTTTTATTTATGTTTTAAAAACGAAAACAAAAATAAAAGGCATTATCATTTGCAATGTCAATAGCTCAAACTCGCGTAAATGCGAGACCTATTGCATTACAAATGCTTGTTTAAGTTCTAGTGACAAACAACGTTTGTGTCTGCTTAAGGTGGCCTAAAACCGCTGCACCTGCTCTTCAACTCTTTATGACGCCAGTCAGGCCAACACTGTGGCAGGGACCTGCCTTAGATTAGCTAGTGCGCACTTCATGTAATAAGGCACTGTGGGGCATATTTACAAGCCCCTTGCGCCACTTTTGCGCCGCAGTTGCGTCACGCATGTGACGCAGCGGCGACGCAAACCATGCGCCGCATTGCGCTATATTTACAACGTGACGCATCTAGGGAGATGCGTCACGTAGTAAACCCCTGCGCCACATGAAACCTGCGTCAGGTTTCATGTGGGCGTACCGGCGCAGGGGGGGGGCGTTCCGGCGCAGTAACGCCTCGGCAAAGTGACGTAGTGAAATCTACAAGATTTCACGCAGTCACTTTTCCGACGCTGGTGCGTCAAATCCTTACGCCTGCTTCAAGCAGGCGTAAGGATTGACGCACCATGTTAGGGATAGGGAAGGTTGGAACAGTGCTGGAGTTGCGTCGCGCTTGCGACACAACTTCAGCACTGCGCCAACCTTCCGCCGGCAGATGCGTCACGCATCTGCTTATCCCTGCGCCACGATGCGCCGCATTGTAAATGCGGCGCATCGGACGTGGCGCAAGGGTAAACTTGCGTGACGCATTTTCCCTGGCGCATCCCTGCTGATATGCAGGGATGCGCCAGGGAACGTAAATATGCCCCTGTATTTTGCTCTTCATTGGTTAACATGAAGAATACTTCAGCTGTCAGTTCCGTGTGAAGCCCTTTCTAGAACAACGCAAAACTTTCAGTCAGACTAATTCCAAGGGTCAGGGTTTATTTAGCGCTAGAGCAACCACACGAGTGAGGTAGAATCAAGCAGAGAATTAAATGTCAAAGTGACAATTTTTAAACTGCTAGGAAATGAATGCACGAAGACTGCATTATAAAAGCAGCATTTTACTTTACCTCAATTTGTTCTTCGCTCGTCTCTGCTCTGCAGGTTTCTCAAGAGGGTAGCCAATCCAGTGCTGAAAAATATTCCGTGAACTTTGTCTCTCTATCAAGCTCTGACAGTTAGAACCTTCTAATGATTTCGTGTCACATGAACTCTGTCTAGATGTCTTCGCTTCCATTGTGCCGCCGCGCAAGTATGAAAAGTATAGTTTTAATTACTAATGGTATAATTAAACTCTTTGTAACTTCGGCAAAGTTCCCGTACCTTTCCTGCACGAGGCATTTCAAGACCATTATGCTGCCAGTTCTGAGCCCGTCTGACATACTCTTCATTTAACATTTCTGTTAGCTGAAAAGTGGAATAATATGCTGCTTTTCCTTTCGGAGGACAGTGAATTATCCATCCTTGTGTAACCCATGTTCATAATTTATAGCATGACGTCGCCATTTTATGAATATCATATAACAAACTAGGGGGCATATTAGCAACAACAGGCGAAAATGATCGCTAACCGCGCTTAGCGCGCATTTTCTTAACGCCGCCTATCGCTGGATATTATCGGGGAGATAACATGCTATTAGCAAGGTTTATCTCCAATGCGATAAAATATCCAGCGATAGCGGTGAAATGCGTGAATATCGCTGGAAATCCAACGATATTCACGCATTAACGCCATGGTGGACTTAGCTGACAATCCACCTCCTATTCTACAAACAGGTAAGTCATGTTTTTAGCCGGTGTTAAATTCTAGCGATATTCGCGCTTAGCGCGAGTTTTTTTATCGCTTCGCCTGCGTTGCTAATAGGGAGAAGTTGTGTTAGCGACTGTTTTCAGTCGCTTTTAGTTGGGAACGTCTACCTTGCATGTCATTAGCGATATTTATCGCTGGCATGCAAGGCGATGGGAAAACGGGCCGCTATCGCCAGAAAGCTGTCGCTAACGCCTGTTAGCGACAGCTTGCTGATAGGGCGATAAAAAAATCGCCGCTTCAGCGGCAAAAAGTGCCGCTAGAGCGGCGATAAGGCCCTTGCTAATATGCCCCTAGAGGGCATATTTACAAGGGCTTTATCTCCGCTTTTTTTGCTTAAAAAGCCAAAAAAGCGGAGATAAAACTATCGCCCTATTTACAAGAGGGTGCTAACATGCATAATCGCATGTTAGCACCCTTTTTCCCAACGCCTCCCTTTGCATCTCTAATGAGATGCAAAGTGGGCGTACCCCGGATGGACTACCTTGCAAATATCGCTGATGTTCACATCATATTAACAAGGCTGCCCCAGCATTTTAGCACACTTTAGTTTTTGGAGAAAACCGCTGTTTTCTCCAAAAACTAACGTCTGCTAAAATGCAGACTTACCTATCCCTAACATTGCGGTGGATTATGCTGATACGACCCTGTGGGTCGTATCAGCAAAGTTATCGCCGTTTTGCAGGGAACATCGCTGGAAAACCAGCGATGTTCCCTGCAAAACGGCGATAACCTCGCTATCTCTGGATTTTTTATCGCCCTTGAGAAACGCGTTGTTAATAACGCGCTACCAGGGCAATAAATTCCAGAGATAGCCTGCGATAACAAAATTATCGCTAAGCACGGCCAGCGATAATTATCGCTGGCCGTTGATAATATGCCCCCAAGCAACTGTCCTCAGTACACACAGGGGCAGATTTATCATTTCTTCAAGCAGCGCCACGCTGCGTTAAAAGGCAGGAATGCACTGGCCCTTATTTATGAAGAGGTTTCACCGCCGATGCGTCAAAATTTTTGCCACATTGGCAGCGCAAAAATTACTCCATATTTATACGGTGATGTAGCCGTGAGAATGCGTCACTTTTCCCACCCCTGCATCAAGAAGACTCTGGGGCAGATTTACAAGCCCCGTGCGCCACTTTTGCGTCGCCGTTGCGTCACTTTTGTGACGCAGCGGCGGCGTAAAGCTAGCGCCATGCTGCGGGGGATTTACAACGTGACGCATCTAGGGAGATGCGTCACGTTGTAAAGCCCTGCGCCACAGGAAACCTGCGTCAGGTTTCATGTGGGCGTTCCGGCGCAGGGTGGGCGTTCCGGTGCAGGAACGCCTCGAAAAAGTGCCTGAGTGAAATCTACAAGATTTCACTCAGTCACTTTTCCGACCCTGCTGCGTCAAAACCTTGCGCCTGCTTGAAGCAGGCATAAGGTATGACGCACCATGTTGAGGATAGGCCAGGATGGAACAGTGCTGGAGTTGCGTCGCGCCCGCGACACAACTCCAGCACTGCGCCAACCTTACGCCGGCAGATGTGACACGCATCTGTTTCTCTTTGCGCCATGATGCGCCACATTGTAAATGCGACGCATCTGTGGTGGCGCAAGGGTAAACTTGCGTCACGCATCTTTCCTGGCGCATCCCTGCTGATTTGCAGGGATGCGCCAGGAAACGTAAATCTGCCCCTCTGTGTCGGAATGGACTGCGTCACGTAAGTATTAAAATATGCAAGGTAGGCGTTCCGTAGTAAATTCATGCATAAAAGTGTTGCATGGATATTTATGACATTTTGCACAAGTGACGCAGCCACAGCTTAAGTGGCGCAGCATTGTGATAACGGCAAAATCAATGCACTTGCAAAACACACGCGTAGAAAATGAAGCCTCCATGCAGATATATGCAGGGAAGCTGGACAGGACAGTGCTGCAACTAAAACTACAGCATTGAAGTAGTAATTGTGCGGCTGGGAGCCAGACGGAGATGACCACCACCATCCATCCCACAAAAACCACCCTCCCCACCCCCTCCATCACCCCAACGAAGGCAATACAGGAGGAAGGAGCACATATTTCACCAAAGGAGCACTCTGATAGACCTCAGGGAGGAGGCGGTCATCAGTCTTCATTGCCTGAAGAAGCAGTCCATAGTAGACCTGCTACACATTATTGCTCCAAGGCTAGAGGTCACAGCTAACAGGCCTATCAACATACCTCCACAGGCTAAGCTCATGGCTGTGTTACATGTGCTGGTGTTGGGCTCCTTCCAAACAACAGTCAACAAAGTGGCTGGAATATCTCAGCCACCCTTCTCCTCATTCCTTTCCACTGTCCTGGACGCCATCATCCAGATGACACCCCACTACCTCCTTTTCCCCAATAACCCGGAACTGCAGATGGACATAAAGCAAGGCTCCTTTGACATGGCTGGGTTCCCACACGTGCTGGGTGCCATGGATTGCATGCATATGCAATTTGTACCTCCTGAAACCACCTCACATCTGTATAGGAACCAGAAATACACCAACTCCATCAATGTACAGGCCATATTGAATGATCAGGGCCTCTTTATGAACGTGCAGGCAAAATACCCTGGCAGCGTACATGATGCGTTCAGATTCCGGCACAGCATCATTAATGACCACTTCAAGAATGGCCAGTATGGCAATGGCCTACTTGTGGGTAAGCTAAACAGTAACAACTAACACAACCTATAACAAGTAGGAATGGATCACATCATACCCATGATAGTGTCTGTTGACGCACTTACTAACTGAAGTAAGAGGGGTGTGGTAATCATATGCCCCATGTATCATGGTACATGTGTGTGGTAAACAAACTAAGGGCCTCATTTATAAGTTTTTGCCGTAGGGCAGCGCTGCAGGCCTTCCTGCTGCGGTGCTCTACTGCAAAAGAAAAGGGCAGAAATGCACCATATGTATCAGATACGGCGCATTCCTGTATTTTCCTCCTGCACTGACGCACAATGGGCTTCCGTGCGCCAACGCAGGCACCTTTGTACCATGGTGCAAGGGTGCCTGCGTTGCGGGAATGATTATTGTTGTGCAGAAAGGGAAACCTTCCTGCACAAAAGCAATCACAAGAGGCTTTTTCCTCTTTCTATTTGTGCTGCAGAAAGCAGCACACATAGAAAAAGGAAAAATGAGGAGAAATAAAGATATTTCTCCTGTTGTGCCTACCTGTCGCCTCCCCTGAGGGGGGGGATGCATGTGTTTTTGGCACTGCCTCAGAGTTACGATTTCTCGTAAATCTGGAGCAGTGTCAAAAAGCCATAGATGTTGCTGGGAACGCCCCCAGGAACACCCATGGCACAACCCTTTAACACAGAAAACTGCGTCAAAGGGAACAATATTTACAAGGCAGCATTAGGCCAAAAAAAGTGGCTTAATGGTGCCTGGTAAATATGGAGCAGGTGCCTGCGCCACCGGAGCGTCACAAAAAGTGACGTTCCGGCAGCACAAGGGGCCTCATAAATAAGTCCCTAAATGACAATGTGAACATACATAAAGGCACCATGTTGCAATTGCTAATTTGGAACGGCACAGAGCAGTGCATGGTTTAGACAAATGTGGTGTAGCATTCATGTGTGTATGTAGTAGTATCCAGGGGGATGTGGTTGTGTCAACATGTAACCTTCTTGTTTAAACAAACATGTCATGTATCACAACACACATATTTGTGTCCATTCATGGAAACATGAATGTGTCTTTGGGACACAGGTCTCCCATGTCCACAGGTACCTATGGTGGATCAAATAACCAAGGGGCTAATTTACAAGCCCCTTGTGCTGCCGGTAAGTCACTTTTTCACATATTAAAAGTGATGCACCGGCGGCACATGGGGCCTGTATATTTTCCCAATAATATGTCAACAAACTAATAGATATGTCTGAAAAAGGAACAACACTCAAGCCATATGGCCTTTCCTGTAGCAGTAATGTGTCAAAGAAGTGATAGTATTATATGTGTCTATATTTTTCGGATGACCAGGGATCTGGGATCCAGCCATGGGTCATGACACCCTATGGAAACCCACAGACAGCCCAGGAAACGGCCTATAACCAGGCTCTGTGCAGGACAAGAAACATCGTCCAAAGGACCTTTGGCCTGCTGAAGGCCAGGTACAGGTCCCTAGACATTTCTGGGGGTCGTTTGCTGTACTCCCCACCAACTGTCTGTAAAATGATCTTGGCATGTGCAATACAGCACAACATATGCGTGCAGACAAATGTCTCCTGGGATGATGACATCCAAATTCCTGAGCAGATAGAGGAGGATGCCCAGGCTCAACTAAATCCTAATAAAGCAGCAGGCATTCCCAGATGTGCCGACATTGTTCATAATTTCTTTTCATAATAGGATTGTGTCATTAATAATCAAACAACATGATTTAAGTTTCTAACCCACAATAAAAGTCTAAAACCAGTACTTGTCTGTGTGTTCATTACATGTTACCTTAAATGTTTGCAATTGCAGACAAACAATCGACTTGGAGTAGCCCTCAGAATTCTACACACATGTGGGATGTCAGGCGTAAGCCACCATCAGTTGAAAACTAAGGGCCTCATTTATGAGGCCCCTTGTGGCACCGGAACATCACCTTTTTGACATTCCGGTGGCACAATGTGCCCTGGCATATTTACAAGGCTACGTATAGCCATTTTACGTGGCTTTTCATGGCTTTGTCAATATGTGCTCCTTTCATACAGAACACTGCGTGAAAGGGGCATTCCATGGGTGTTCCCATGCAACACCCATGGAATCTGACACATTCTCAGATTTACAAGATATCGTAAACCTGGGAATGTGTCAAAATCTAACGCCAGTCCAGGGATGGCGTTAAGGAGGTGCAACGAGGAGAAATGTTTACATTTCTCCTTGTTTTTTCCTTTTTCTATGCGTGCTGCATAAAGCACATATAGAAAGAGGAAATCACCTGAATTGATTGATTTTGTGCAGGAAGGTGTACCTTCCTGCACAAAATCAATCAGCACCGCAATGCAGGCACCATGATTCCTTGTGGCACTGCCCTACGGCAAAACCTCATAAATGAGGCCCTAGGTACTGTCGATTGCCAAGTGCGATACATCAAATGTGCCTTTAGAAATTGCATAGGTTTTACACAAAGAAAGTACATATATGAAGGTGACACCATAGTATGAACGGTCACACTATAGTTTGAAACGTAACAAGATTTTCTTAACAGTGACAACTTGGTTGTAACTAAACAAATGTCATTGCAAAGTCATGCAGAAGCATCCACTAGGGTATTGCTGAACTTTAAATGATGTTAGGGAATGAAAGTGGAGGTATCAGCACTTAACATCAAAATTTGACCATGTCAAATCTTGCTTGTAAGTAAAACTGACATTTGTGTATGTAACGTCAAATTGAGCCCCTTGCCTATTCAGCTATCAAGCCCAAATTGACGTTTAAAGATGAAACGTCAAATTTTGCCCACTGTCTGAATCAGGTAGCATGATCCACAGGGACTTTGGTGACTGCAAAATGATGTCAGGGAATGAAAGTGGAGGTATCAGCACTTAACGTCAAAATTTGACCATGTCAAATCTTGCTTGAAAGTAAACCTGACGTTTGTGTATCTAACATCAAATTGAGCCCCTTGCCTATTCAGCTATCAAGCCCAAATTGACGTTTGAAGATGAAACATCAAATTTTTAGCATCCAAAAACTAGTAACAGGCATATTGTTGAGATACAAAAGAGTCTATGTCAAATAAGCAGTTGCCAAATTTCTCCTTATTTAAAAAAAGTTTACATCTGAAATTGACATTTTCAAAACAAATGTGGCACTTGAGAGAAAATTATGTCAGGTGGGAAACACGCATCAGTTGTACTGCGTGCACAACAATGCTTCTTACAATGTGTAACTTACTATTAACGTTATAGCTGAGCGATCCATCATAAAATTGTCATGCACATGACTTAAAGTGATGCATACGTCAAAAACGTGCCACATCCACACAGGATATGATGTCATGTGCCTGCCATGCTGCAAACCAGGAAGTACCAAGTTCCTTTCACTTTCTCTGTCCCTGTCTTTTTGTCTGTGCTTGGTGTAGGAGGTTGGATTTGCTTGCTGGTGATTTTGGTGTTGTGTGAAAGTTGTTTATCTATCTGTGCATGGTTGCTAGTGCCCCTATACTGTCTAAATTGTTGTGTTGTGAATTGTGAAGTTTTGTTTTGTTCATAAAGGGGTATTTGTCTTCATAGTTGTATTAGGTATTAGTTGTAGGGGGAAGGGTTGGTCTTTTTCATAGTGTTTAGATTTTATTGTTAATGTGCATTTAGGGTTTTTGCAGAGATGTCAGGCAGGTCCAGGAACCTGACTGAGCAGGAGTTTGGGGACTTTTGTGGCTTATCGTACACTATCTCCCGAACAGGATTGGCAATGGAGGCCGGGTACTCTCGGGGTACCCAACAAAGGAGAGGAAGTACCGGTGGGAGAAGGTGCAGTACCAGATGAAGTGTATCTTTGGTGTGGAGAGGAACCTGTGCCAATACAAACATCGGTGGGCAGACATCGTGAACCGCGAGCAGGATCTCCTGGACCATCAAGGTCTTGAAATTTCTGGAATTGTTGGTAGGTTGCCTCACACAATGAGCTTTTGGCTGATTCCTGTTGCTAAACTAAGATGTTGTTATAAATTACTTGTAAGTGGCATGTTGGGAAATATTTGAGTATGGGATCATGAAATTCTCACTCAAATATGACAATATATCACAATACGTGGCACATAGCCTCAAGGGAAACATAATTTAACAAACCTATGTCATGCAGTACAGTAGAGGCACACATATAACAGCTGTAACTTAGGGCCTCATTTATGAAAAATGTTGCATCGCTGGTTGAAAACAGCGATGTAACACTTTTCATTGCGCACTCCTTGCGACACCTTGGATGCGCCGTATTTACAGTACAGCACTCCATGTCGCAAAGATTGACATGATCCGTCAGAAATCCTGACTTATCTAGTGGTGCAGTAATGACACATTGCTGGAGTGTGTTGCAAAACAGATGCAACTCCAGCAATTTCTCATTACACATGGCGAGTCTCATGTAAAAAGGCCTGTGTCAGTCCTTACGCCTGCTGTGATGCAGGCTTAAGGATTTGACGCAGTGAACACCTAGAAGTGGCGCAGTGAAATCTCAGAAATTTCACTGCTCGATTTCTATGAGCCTTTTTTATGAGGGAACGCGCACCCTGCATACATTATACCTGACACAGGTATAATGTAGCACAGGGGTTTACAAAGTGCCTCATCTGCCTCGATGTGTCACTTCGTAAATATGATGTAGTGTGGTGCATTTTTTACACCACCGCAGCGTCACAAAAAGTAATGCAACAGCGGCAGAAGCCCTTCATAAATAAGGGCCTTCATCTTTTTGACGTTCCAGTGGCACAATGTGGCCTGGCATATTTTCAAGGCCATGTAAAGCCACTTTACGGGGCTTTTCCTGGCCTTGTCAATATGTGCCTCTTTCACACAGCGCTAGGAATATTTAACAAGTGCTCCCCATATGTCAATGTGAACAGAGGTATCAAGTTATCCTTGGAACAAGCGTTCACATGGAACTCCTTCTTAGAAATGTTTTTGTTTGCAGATCTTTCTGTGTAGAATAAATATTTATAACAACATGTGCGATTCAATCAAAAGTAATCTTGAATATGGAATTTTGAGAACGATTCTAGCACAGCCAGGATTTATGAACAACTGCGGTTCAGCCAAACTGAGTTTTATTAAGCAAAAATTATTTAGAAAAACAATTTGTAAGTGTTTTTCACAGGAGAAAGAAAGAGTGAGTACACCCCAGGTGAAAAGACAAACCAAAAACTAATTTGAAGACGAGAAAGTAAAGTACAATGTGAACATACACAGAATATTGTTTGCTTTATAACAAAATACAGCAGTTTCACAGTTATGTGGCATAGGTGCAATGACACTTTTCAGCTGACATGAACAGTGGTATAGTCACATATAGCCAATTGTGACCACACATCCTATTGTTCTTGGCTGCTCATTAGAGACCACAGTTGTAATCCTGCTATTCAGTGACCAGATCATCACTCAGAGTATTGCAAAATGTTGTCATCGGATCAGTACTAACTTAGGAGAAATGGCAGGCTTGACCTAAGGAACAACGTTTTTATAGCAGTTAAATGATGCACTGCCTATATCTTATGGTTGAAGGGCTTACCTTGCCCACAAAGATAAATACTATGCAGGCCTGCCTCACAACTAAAGAGCAGAAATGCATCATATCATTGAGATAGAGTGAATTACTGCCATGTTCCCCAGGACCTGCACACACTGTTCTGCCATGCACCAACACAGGTCACCCTTGTACCATGGTGCAAGGAGGCCTGCGTTGGCAATTGGCTGCTGTATGTGCACAATGTTTGGTGGTTGGACAGGAATGCACCAACTCTAGTTGACATGATGCTTTCCAGCACTTTTTTATGATGCAGAGCTGTACAGTTAGATTCCTTGTGGCACTGTCCAGCACCAAACTCACAAGCAATACTCACAAAATACATGGGGGCTTCTTCATAAGCAAGTATCAAAGGGAACTAGCTACTGAGTAGGAGCTCCAGATATGTGTATGTAGAGCAACACATATGTGTTTAAGAAGACCCTCACTCACCAACCTAGTTGGTGACATGCTTCATCATCGGGTCCCACCCAAGGTACCGAGTGTACCTTGGGTGTGCTTCAACGCCTGAATGCAGCGGAGCTGGTTCTGTGCAGTGAGTGTGCAGTGAAAGTGAAATGGGTGTGGCTTAAAAAACTGTCCGTAGGGTCCCGTTAAACAACAAAAGACTATTTTAATGTATGGGCCCTCGGCAGAGGTTAAAAAAGAGAGAGGTGGATATCCGTGGAGATAGTTAGGCTCCAATATCCTGTGTGGTCAACATGTTTCAGCCAGTCTCTCACTACTGGGCTGCCTTTCTTCAGGACCTTATGTGCGTGGAATTAAAATGGTGGTCTAAAATTAGGTGTGTTAGAGACCATCTATGTGGCGCACTCGCTAAGGTGCGTTATGTGGTAGAGGATGGTTTCCTCTAGCGACGCAGTCCTGTTGGTGGGGGGAAGAAGAAACGACAAACAGACATACACATAGATACATTTAGAAGAGATCGTTAAGCACATCCAATAGTGTGACTCAGGAGCGTGGTGTCCGTGCTCTATGCGGATAAAATACGTAGTGAGGACGGACCGAGGCGTTTTTAGTGCATTGTGTTTAAGTCAAAACAATGTATACGCCTCGTTTATATGCGTTACTGTGTGATAATCAATGTACGGTAATGCCTTGTGATGGATAAAAGAATAAAATAATAAAAACATGTTCTGCTTACTCAGAAATTCTCTGAGAAGTGCCCCATGAGTTCCGTGTGGGGGCCCGACCTATTGTCACACTCTGTGTGATGAGAAAAGAAAAGAGAGAGGCACATACGGCGTAATTAACTTGCGTGCCATGTGGCTAGAGGACTCTGTGTCCGTCTTGTGCTGGAACCCCCCAAAAAGCACCCCACTTACTTCTTCAAGATCAAGGACCCGTCTCCGTACCTAGTCTGGCCGCATCGGAACTCCGATGGTGAATGCCTGGTGCGAAGCGGGAGTTTAAATACCCTGGAGAATACTGCAGGTGAAGCGTGTCTCTATGACAAGCTCCAGGTGCGTGTGAGTTGTTCCATGCCTTGCACCTGTGAGGGTAGACAGAGAAGAAAGCAAGCGCACGTATTTGTGTGCTTACGCTGCGTGCCAATAAAGTTTTGTTGAATTACGTGAGAATTCATTTGACTATCGGGTAATTCCCTGTGATTTGTGGCATGATTTTATAAATATTTTAGATGGAAGTGCAGTTAGGTTGAAAGGCTGTGTTATGCGAAAATAACAATAAAAATAAATATAAAGCGCTGGTTATGTGGAGCGTTTACTGTGGCTGCCTGGGAGTGGAGAGGCAGGGGGAGGTCTCTGTACTGTGCGTGCAAGTAATTTAGTTAGAGAAGTCCGCGTGGACCTGATGTACATATGTAGACACCTAGGTCTGGGGATCGTACATGTGCTAGTGTGTGAATGGGAGATCCCATGGTTGCTGGCACATTGCGCGTGTGTAAAGAGAGTATATCTTAAATGCTGGCATTAGTGTCCTCTCTTGACATGGGGTCGTGATGGAGACACGTTGGTGCATAGGGCTCTGATGAATTTAGTAACCTATGGCGTGGGGGACTCTTTGGTAGGGACGGCAGAGGCTCTCAACAAGATCTCTAAACAAGAAGCTGACTTCCTCTGCACCAAGAAGCCTAAATACCGTATTTCTACACGGTTCCAAAAATCCACAAGGACACAAGACCACCACCAGGACGCCCAATAGTGTCAGGAATCAATTCCTTATTGGAACCACTATCACGATTCTGCGATTTTTTCCTAAACCCCATGGTGCAGAAGTCGTCCACGTATATCAAGGACACTAAACATCTACTAAATCTGATCCAGGACATCGACTTTGATCCCATGTCCCAACTTCTAGTGGGATTAGACATCGAGAGCTTATATACAAGCCTCCCACAGGACGACACCATCAGGGTTCTTAGAACTATGCTACAAGAATCCACTTGGGAGTACACCACGCCAAGAGAATTCATATTGCAATGTGCAACCCTAGCTCTTAAGCAGAACTATTTCGAATTTGAGGGCGATTTCTACTTACAGACGAACGGAATGTCCATGGGCAGCGTTTTTGCTCCAAGCGTGGCTGGACTTTATGTCTACCACTTTGAGAAGGAACACATCCTACCAGCCACCAACCCATACAGAACCAACATCCAATTCTGGCGCCGATACATAGATGACATTCTTCTGATATGGACAGGATCCAACGATTCCTTGACCACCTTCCTCACATGGCTGAATGAACGGGACCCATTCCTGCGCTTCACCAGCAGTGCAAGCAACTCCAATATTGCATTTCTGGATCTCAATATTAAGGCCACAGAGGGCAAACTCCAGACAACGATCTACTACAAACCCACATCTAGAAACTCCTTGCTTCAATTTGGGAGTTTCCACCCTAGGCCCCTCAGGGAAAACCTCCCATATGGCCAATTTTTGCGCATACGTCGCAATTGCAGCCACCTACAGGACTACAAAACACAGTCATCTGCATTGGCTAAAAAACTAGAAGAACGTGGCTACCCAGAAAAAATCATTCGGACTACTAACAAACGGGCACGCAACCAACCAAGAGAAGCCCTTTTGGAAGACAACATACGGGAAAATACTCCCACCCCACTTACCTGTGTCACCACATATAATGCGGCCTCCAACCAGGTGGCCAAAATAATCAAGAGAAACTGGCGCATACTGAATACCGGTACTCTCACATGGGACCCCCCACTCTTTGCTTACAAAAAAGCAGGAAGCCTCCGCGACCGCCTTGTCTCCACAAGACCAAAGGAAAGGCCCACTCCCATGACTAACACCATACTGAACGCATGGGGCCTTCCAGGGATAGTAGGTCACTACCCGTGTGGTGATTGCAGCGTCTGTCATTTAACCAAAGCAACCAAAACCCTGGACTTAGAGACAGGCAAAACCTGGCACCAAACCAAGCACACGAACTGTAACTCTACAAACGTAATCTACTTAATTGAATGCCCCTGCAAATTACGCTATGTAGGCATGACCAGCCGCAAAGTAAGGACACGTATCGTGGAACACCGCAGCACCATACGTTGCAAAAAGAACCTGGGTAGACTAACTGATCACTTTATCACAACAGGACACACACCTAATGACATCAGGTGGACTGTCATAGACTGTCATAGAACACATCGTATGTCATAGCACTACCAAAATCCTATTACAAAAGGAACAACGCTGGATATACCGTCTTTCCACCAACAAAACAGGACTGAATGACAATATTCCGTGGAACAGCCTTCACTGTTAGCCTGACTACCTGTACAGCTTCCATCACTACCACGGGAAGTTTCATGAGTCCCCCACGCCATAGGTTACTAAATCCATCAGAGCCCTATGCACCAACGTGTCTCCATCACGACCCCATGTCAAGAGAGGACACTAATGCCAGCATTTAAGATATACTCTCTTTACACACGCGCAATGTGCCAGCAACCATGGGATCTCCCATTCACACACTAGCACATGTACGATCACCAGACCTAGGGGTCTACATATGTACATCTGGTCCACGCGGACTTCTCTAACTGAATTACTTGCGCGCACAGTACAGAGACCTCCCCTGCCTCTCCACTCCCAGGCAGCCACAGTAAACGCTCCACATAACCAGCGCTTTATATTTATTTTTATTGATATTTTCGCATAACACAGCCTTTCAACCTAACTGCACTTCCATCTAAAATATTTATAAAATCATGCCACAAATCACAGGGAATTACCCGATAGTCAAATGAATTCTCACGTAATTCAACAAAACTTTATTGGCCCGCAGCGTAAGCACACAAACACATGCGCTTGCTTTCTTCTCTGTTTACCCTCACAGGTGCAAGGCATGGACCAGACCACACGCACCTGGAGCTCGTCACAGAGACTCGCTTCACCAGCAGTATTCTCCAGGGTATTTAAACTCACGCTTCGCACCAGGCATTCACCATCGGAGTTCCGATGCGGCCAGACTAGGTACGGAGACGGGTCCTGGATCTTGAAGAAGTAAGTGGGGTGCTTTTTGGGGGGTTCCAGCCCAAGACGGACACAGAGTCCTCTAGCCACATGGCACGCAAGTTAATTACGCCGTATGTGTCTTTCTCTTTTCTCATCACACAGAGTGTGACAATAGGTTGGGCCCCCACACGGAACTCATGGGGCACTTCTCAGAGAGTTTCTGAGTAAGCAGAACATGTTTTTATTATTTTATTCTTTTATCCATCACAACGCATTACCGTACATTGATTATCACACGGTAACGCATATAAACGAAGCGTATACATTGTTTTGACTTAAACACAATGCACTAAAAACGCCACGGTCTGTCCTCACTAAGTATTTTATCCACATAGAGCACGGACACCACGCTCCTGAGTCACACTATTGGATGTGCTTAACGATCTCTTCTAAATGTATCTATGTGTATGTCTGTTTGTCGTTTCTTCTTCCCCCCACCAACAGGAATGCGTCGCTAGAGGAAACCATCCTCTACCACGTAACGCACCTTAGCGACTACGCAACATAGATGGTCTCTAACACACTTAGTTTTAGACCACCATTTTAATTCCACGCACATAAGGTTCTGAAGAAAGCCAGCCCAGTAGTGAGAGACTGGCTGAAACATGTTGATCACACAGGATATCGGAGCCTAAATATCTCCACGGATATCCACCTCTCTCTTTTTTAACCTCTGCCGAGGGCCCATACGTTAAAATAGTCTTTTGTTGTTTAACGGGACCCTACGGACAGTTTTTTAAGCCACACCCATTTCACTTTCACTGCACACTCACTGCACAGAACCAGCTCCGCTGCATTCAGGTGTTGAAGCACACCCATATCAACAAGAGGGTGCTAACATGCATAATCGCATGTGAGCACCCTTTTTCCCAACGCCTCCCTTTGCATCTCCAATGAGATGCAAAGTGGGCGTTACTGGGCGTACCCCGGATGGACTACGTTGCAAATATCGCTGATGTTCACATCGCGATATTTACAAGGCAGCCCACATGATTTTAGCAGAGGTTAGATTTTGGCGAAAACGGCCGTTTTTGCCAAAATCTAACGTCTGCTAAAATCCTGACTTAGCCATTCCTAACATAGGGGGTGGATTCTGCTGATACGACCACAGGGTCGTATCAGCAAGGTTATCGCCGTTTTGCAGGGAACATCGCTGGAAAACCAGCGATGTTCCATGCAAAACGGCGATTTCCCCGCTATCGCAGGAATCTTTATCGCCTTGGAGATACGCGTTGCTAATAACGCGATATCTCCGCGATAAATACCTGCGATAGCCGGCGTTAGGAAAATGAGCGCTAAGCACGCTTTGCGATAGTTATCACAAAGCGTTGTTAATATGCCCCGTAGTTTGGCTTAATGCTGCTTTTAAATATCGTTCCCTTTAATGCAGTTTTCTGGGCTAAAGGGGCGCGCATTGGGTGTTGCTGGGTGCATTCCCAGCAACATCCATAGCTTATTGACACTGCCCCAGATTTACGAAAAATCATAACTCTGAGGCAGCGCCAACAACTTACGCCTTCCCAGGGGAGGCGTAAGGGAGGCACAACGAGGAGAAATATCTTTATGTCTCCTCATTTTTCCTTTTTATATTTGTGCAGCATTCTGCAGCACACATAGAAAGAGGAAAACGGCTCTTGTGATTGGTTTGGTGTAGGAAGGTTTCCTTTCCTGCACAAAAATAATCATACCCGCAACGCAGACAACATTGCACCATGCATTTGCACACAGCAACCCATTGTGCGCCCGCGCAGGGGAAATGGATGGGAATGCGCCGTATATGATGGATATGGCACATTCCTGCCTCTTACTTTTGCTGTAGGCCAGCGCAGCAGGAAGGCCTGCGGTGCTGCACTACGTCAAAAACTCATAAATGAGGCCCATGGCATCCAGATTAAATATGGTGCTAGGTGTATGTCCTGTGTACTTGCTATTTAAACATTCCACAGTTGTAATTGGAAAAACATGAATGTATAAGCCAACAGACAATATATTAGACTGCTAGGACATATGTTGTCCCCTCAGCCATGTGCAATGTTAGGCCCTTGAGTGTACATACACAAACTATGTGTACCATACCAGGTGCACATTCCTGCATATCCTAATTTTGAACCTCATATGAACATGTTTATATTTTAATATAGATTGTCAATGGCTGACCATGTTCCAACATGGCCACATCAATGTAGAATTTAACTGGTACCATATAGAGTGCATATATTTTCATCTTTTTACAAAGATGATGTTTAGAGACATGTATGGTTGTTTGCCATCCCATGCCTCTTATGCCAAACAAAAGATTGCTTGAATGTGAATGTGTTCAAGTGTTAAACTATAAGTGTTGACTGATGTATATGTCACCCCTCTGTGACAGCCAAGATGACTCCAGCCGGGGAACAGCAGTACAGGATCCGGCTCGAGAGATACTAGCACATTCGCCACGTCACCAATTATTTCAGGAAAATGGACAAACAATGCGAAAAGGCCAATGCTGCAGGGAGCTGGATGTCCCCACCTCAGCCTTAACTATCCCAAAAGAGGCTTCAGGAAAACACAAGCTGGGGCAAGATGGCGGCTGTGTAAATCGCTGCAGAAGCCACCCATCTGCCGCTCCATGGCTAATCCATAATCTTGCTTAAACCCACTTCAATGATCACCCCTCAGAGAACGGACGGCTGGAGGTGGCAGCAAGGAAGAAGAACACAGGCGAGAACCACCGAATTTGCTCACCTGGTTATCCGCGCTGTTTTGAAGGCGCTAATCGGCTGGTGTAACGGCGGACGTCGCCTCAACATCATGCCTCCTAAACAACTTAAGCCCCCTCGAGACCGCGCGGAGAGTGATGCCACTGGAGCTGGGGCTGTAGGGAACCTACGCGACCCCCTTGCAGTTCAGAAGACGCCGATCGGGGAGGAAGGCAGGAGAAGCTACTCCCACAGCAGGAAGCAAGGAGGTGGAGGCGGGGAAACTGAAAGCCAAAGACCAGTGTCTCAGCAAAGAGGCGGGTCCCACCAAGCAATGAGTGATCCCAGGGATGTTCGCTGGCTGTGGAAAAGCAGATGAGAAGAGAGATGCTGTAGATGGTGAGATCCCGCTGGTGCTAGCTGTCGGTAACACCAACCTACCCCCTTTGGACAAAGTGAGTACGAGACTGGCAATTCCGGGTCAAGGGGAGCCAATGCAGGGGGGAGCAGATGGGACTGATAGTACTACCATGACAGGCAAGCAAGGAAGTGAGGTGAGGGACTTTAATGGTGGCTTACCAATTGACCCTAGGATCTTTCAGACTCAATGCAAGACCGGGGAGACCCCAGAAGGTGGGGACATTTTTTTTCCCTTAAGGAAGATTCTGAGCTATCTAATGCCAGTGGAGATGAGGCATCAGAGCTAGATAACTCAGAGATGGACTCGGATAGCTCATTTTCTAACCCTAGTACACAAAAGCATATTTCCTTCCAAACAAGATGAAAGAGAAATAAAGGTGGAAGGGAGCTTGAGGCCAGGCAATCAGAATCGGACCATAGCCTTTCTAGCTAATTAAAATGGGATTATTCAACCACTCGTTTCTTTACTGAGGATGGTGGGCCCGAAGGAGACGACACCGTGCAGGGGGTAAATAAGCTGCTTTCTGAGCCAAAGACTACAATGGAGTCATCTCCTTCAAGGGGTCTGATATACTCCACTCTCAAACACAAGCTAGACAGCAGCACAAGAGGGCCCACCTTGCAATGAAGAAGCTACAAGGTGCTATTAGGAAAGTAAATAAGACGTGCATCGAAATTGTGGAAAGAACTACGGCACTGGAAGTGGGAGTGGTAGCATTAGAGGCTGGAGTCGAGAGTACTGTTCGGCAAGCAAGCCACAGCAAATGAATCACGGATGATGGATGTCATTTGGAAGTTGGAATACTTTGAAAATCGCCAGCGGCGTAATAATTTGAGACTTTTGGGTATACCGTAAAATGCAGAAAGAGAGCACATTAGAGGATTCGTGCTGCGCCTGCTGAAAGGTGGTCTCCCCGAACTAGCACACTGGGACTGGGATACAGAGGTGCAGCGTGTGCACCGCTTTCCACTTATGCTCAAAAAGAGGAAGGGGCAGAATGATGTCATTGAAAAGCCTAGTGCCATTTTAATATATTTTGGGAATTTTCTCCTGAGACAAGCGGTGTTTGATAAGGCGCGGCCTGAAGCAAGACGTTCGGCGGAGGGGCACACCTTCTTTGTCAGGCCGGATTTTTGCCACACTACTGTGGAAAGAAGGTGGAGGCTCTTGCAACTAATTATGCCTTTTCAAAAGATAGGGTGCGATGTTTATTTACTGAGTCCGGCACGGCTCAAAGTCATTCATAGGGGGAACACAAGCGTATTCTCCTCTGAAGTACAGGCACAAGACTTACTCCGAAACATTTCGGAGACTAGGAAGCCGAAAGAACCCGAGGGGTGATGAATTTGGCTAAATTACATGATTTCAAATCACGATGAATAAGTGGTCTTTTCACATTTTGTCTGGTGGAGCTAGATGGGTGGTGGCGGGAACCAGCATAATGCAGGAGGCATCACAATGGTCTTCGGACCTTTTTTGCCTAGGGACGGAGGGGGAGGGAGGGGGGAGGAGGTTGGGTTTTGAGGGGGTGTTGGGGGGGATCTGGTGGGGGGCTGGTCCAGCAGGTTGAATTTGATGAGACAGCATCGTTAGTGACTAGGAATAGACTAAAATCTCTGAATACCACAAATGGGAATGGGTAAGTTAAGAATTTCCTCTGGCAATATTTGTGGACTAAATAACCCCCTTAAAAAGGGTAGGGTCATCAAAGACATTCAATATCTGAAGGCAGACATAGTATGTCTGCAAGAGACACATATAGAAGCTGGCAGACAGAAGATGGCAGAACTAGCAGGTTAAACTGAGAGAAGGAAAACGGGTTCCAACCTGCACTCCAAATTAATGAATTTTATCACAGGTTTAGTGCGATAACGTCTTTTTGTCAGTGCGTGCTGCTGTAAGTTTGGGGCCCTGCCTGTGGCCCTATGAACAAAACTATCGTGCAAAGTAACGTAGAAACACCGTTCCTACGCACAGCGCACTGCAATGTGTCCCTAAGGTTTCAATTAGAATTGTCAACATATATTTAAATCATTACATCAAAAATTGAACAAAACATACACGTATGATTTGAAACAATTATTTCATTAAATGTCTTTTTGAATCAAAGGAATATGATGAACAAACAAAAAATCTTCATCTCATGAAATATCAAAGATACAAACATTAAGCGCATTTAAATATGCGAAACGATGTGCTCAAGGCATGTTTTGTAGTTCAATTACAGCGGACCCAATGCATTTCGGGTTGTTACACCCTTCATCAGGGGAAAATAATATCTTCAATTGAATGCAAACTGTGGCCTCCTGCAAGATGTGAGCACTGATAAGGAAGAACTGAAATGGACTTTCTATCTCAGAAGTAGCGTGTCCGACTGGACCACGTAAACACGCAATGTCTTGAAACTTAAGTGTAGGGAGCAAGTGTACCGATTTCAATCCAGACGTGAGAGGATTCTAGCAATACATAGTAACGGGGGAGTACTAAGATCTTGGCCTATGCTGACGATCTAGCAATTGTTACTCCTAGCCCCCTGGGAGCATTAGAAGAATTTGGCGGCGGGGGTAGCATTCCACCCTTCTAGAGGGAAAGACATGTACACACCGGTATGCCCGGTACTGACTTTCCAGAGCCCTGGCATCACAACATGGATGCCGCTGCCACAGACACGAGTCTGGCCTCCTGCTGCTGACCGAAACTCCGGCAGGGGAAGCCTGGACAATAGGTTTCCTGTCCCAGGGAGGTGTGACCACCTCCCCAGACAGGATAGTGTGTATTGGGGCTGGGCGGGAGCACTCTCTGGTGCTTTGAAGTCCTGCACTGGGGGCACATTTGGTGTCCCTGTGCATACCCCAGTTCAAACCGGCTCAGGGGCTTCCAGCCCCTGCTCTGGCATGAAACTGGACAAAGGGAAAGGGGTGTAACCACCCCTCTGCCCTGGCCCTCCCATAGGTGGGGCCACCGAGTATGTCCAACCTCCTACCTTAGTATAAGTAGGGGAACCCAGTCCCTAGGACTTTAGATTTACCTGGACGAAACTCTGACACAGAATCCTGGACCTTCGACGCTCTACTTCAAGATTAGAGGACTGAAGAATCTTCCTTGGGGTCAAGGAGTGACTCCCCTGCTTGGCAGGCACCAAAGAAGCAATTGTCCAGTCTGCATCGCTGAAGCTCCCGTCGGACGCCGAAGTCTTTGCATCACCAGAGGTGGATTTCCAGACTTCCCCGAGGCTGCTCTGAGTCCCCAGCAAAGCTGAGGCCCGTAGTTGTCGTGGGTAACGTGGAACCGTGACCCCTGGACACCGAACGCATTTGCAAGTGCATCCTCTTCTGGGTCTCCCATGAAGTCATGCTTTGGGCTCCGAGTAGCCCCAGCCTCCAGCACCACGTGCACCGAAGATCACTGGTCTCCACTCCACGAGTGTCCTGTGAGCCAGCTCCACGTGCACCGTCTCGAGGCTCCTTTGCAGTCGCTAGTCCGTTGGCTAGTAGGCCCTCACGAAGGCCAATCTTTTTCTGCTTGGGCTCCCTGGTTGCTCCAGGTGTGCCCTGACTTATCCTCGCTGGGTGAGTCTCCCAGACCTTGCTGGTCTGCAACATCGTCCTTCTTCTATTTCCACGAGACTTGCCGTTGCCAAGGCTTGTTGGGTCCAATCCGGTCGCCGACACCCCTGCAATCGACAGACGTTGTGGGACAGCTCGAATCCAGCTCCTGGTTGTCGTCGACGCCTCCTGGACCTCATGGCTGAAGAGTCAAGACGACCGTCAACCTACCTGAAGCACTCGACATCGGTGGGCATCTGCTCATCGCCTTCCTGGTCACTGGCTAGTGACCCAGACTCTGTCCCCTCTGCTTTCAGGTTCTTCAGATCTTCGATCCACCTTTGGATCCACCCGAACACTTTCGACTTGGTTGCCAGCAGCACTTTGCAGCAGATCGCCATTGAAAGCGACGACGAAACCCGACCCCGAAAGACACCTATGCACCCGGCTTCCCTGGGTGAGGTAACTCGAGTACTCCGGTGCTCCCGTGGGTATTGACACTAGAACAGCCTAGTTCTCAAAGGGTTTGCTCCAAGTCCTCCTCTAAGTGTCCCTTTTCTTTTAAATTCTAATCGCGACTTTCCCCATAGAAGTTAACGGTGGTTCGCGGTTGTGTTCATACACTGCACGCGTCCCCCGTGGGTCCCCTGTGTCACTGCCTTGGGTGGTTCCTTGTGGTCCAAGCACTTCTACAGGCTCTAGGCCTTGTGTCTAGCTCAGTCGTGGTTCTTATACCACTTTATTGGTATATGGTTTGAGTACGCCCTGGGGCTCAAACGTGTATTTGTGCTATTACTGTAGATAACTAACTCGTAACGTATGTACTTCGAACTCTAGCCTCATAAAGAGACTAGAGGGGTGTGTTTAGTAATAAATACATCTATTTTGAATATATACCTGGTGTGGTCCTCTTTCATTTGGTCACTCAAGAGATTATAGACTGGTAAAACAAGCTGCTTTACATTCCTTCAAGACTTAGCCTGAAGGCTGCTCTCCATAGCTACCACTAGGATAGCTTTCAATAAAGGTTGTCTTTAACCTATCTCCAATAAGGGGTTGTTTGGACTGGTGCAAGGTGCCCACTATAATTAGTGGACAGCATATGCCAGGCCAACTTCTCACAGGATGTATAAAATACTGAATGAGATGATGCCGGATGACTTAACCAAACATTGTGATCGCTGGCAGGAACTATTACAGGTGGGATTGGGCGAAGTTGAAGACTCGCTACATCTGGCCCAAACATCATTTATTGCGGCTAACCTCCAACTGCAGGGCTTCAAAACATGGTTTCATCTATATATCACTCCGGCTAAGACTGCAAAATGGGGAAGAGTGGCAGGCTCATCCTGCCCGCGCTGCGGCTATCAAGCTGCCGACAGTGTGCATATGTTTGCTTCCTGCCCCGATTTGGATACAGTTAAAAGAGATGTTGGTACCATTCTGGAATCTCAACTGGGGCAGAAAGTAGATTTGTCACCACAGCTGATTGTACTTGGGGTGGATAGTTCTCTACTTTCAGGACAGGTGCATCCATTCCTATACATTGCTATGACGGTATTTAGACTCTATCTAGCCACCCATTGACTTGATCCAGTCCCACCAACCTGTCAACAGTGGCTAGGTAGATTCTTGGCGGTGTATAGACTTGAAACTGCAGTCTATGCAAGGAGGGGGCGCAAGACAAAGAAAAAAGGGATGGAAATCTGGGCCCCTCTGAGAAGTTAGTTTCGCGAGAGCGAAGAGGCGGGTAATAACTAAAGCAGTTATTGATAATTGCTTGTGGTACTAGAAGGATCAAAGGGAGCATTCTCATTTCTGGATACTAGGAGGGATTTTACTGAAGGGCTTTTTTATCCTTACAAATATAATGGTTTCCGTTGTATAAGGCTATGCAACGATGATATAATTGTTTGTAATGAATTTTTTTTAATTTCATGGGTAATACTCTTTTCATGTCAGTTGAAGAACTGATCTCTTGTTAGGAGAGTTGGACCAGCAGGGGAGGGGCGGGGGAAGGGTGACAGGGTGCTGGAGGGTGGATAAATCTCCTGGTCGTGGCATTTTTTATGCATATATCTTCATTTTGTATTGTATTTTGAAAATCACAATAAAGAATTTATTTTTTTTTAAAAAGGAAAACACAACCTTTGTCGGGTGGCCCTGTAACTCTACTTGGACCAGTAGCAGGAACCTCCACTTCCCCACAACCAGGACCCTCATCGTACCCACTGCCAGGACCCTCAACAGCACAAACCTCAAGACCCTCCACTGCTCCCCTATCTGGACCTTCATCTGCACCACCCTCTGGACCCTTCACTGTCACCCTACCTGACCTTCCTCTGCACCACCCTCTGGACCCTCCACTGTCACCATAGCTCGACCTTCCTCAGCCCCACTCTCTGGCCCCTCCACTGCTCCCTCACCTGGATCCACTGCTGCAGCATCCTCTAACATCCAACTGCCACAACTTTTGGAAAAGGTGGAAAATGTAGAAAAGGGCCAGCAGGACTTGAACATAAAGCTGGTAGGGGTACAGTTGTAGCTGGCCAACCTACTCAGATGGTGCCTACCTTACAAAAGACAGTGACACACATTGACAAAGGTTGTAGGCCCACCCAAATTCAACCATGGCCTCACAATATTATTTTGTTCTTTAATTTTTGACTTAGCTGTATTTGCTTACTGTAAGTTAGGTATTATATTAGTCTTAGTTTAGTTATTGTTTCTTACCTGTTAGTATAGTTATAGTGTGTATATTTGAAGTAGGATATGTAGGTTCATTTTAAGTAGTGGGTGGGGTATTGATGTATAGTATGTGTTTTTAGTATTTAACATAAAAAACATTTTATTTAAAAAATTATAAAAATATATTTTTGTTTAGCATTCTATGTTTAGTTAGTGTGTGTTTAGATATAGTTATTATGAGTCTCACGTCAAATTGTCTCATACGGGGGATGGGAGTTGATGTTTTTGCTGTCTGTTGTGATACAGTAGTATAAGGTACAGTTAGCTGGAATAAGGTAGGATGTTAGTATGACAGTGTAGCTAAGTTTGTTTAAGGTAGTGTATGCATTCATATTTTAGGTCTTAATGCTGTAGGAGTTTTTATATTAGGTTTTATTTATTCATAGAAATTTGTCAGTAAACCAGTTTTCCATTTTCACAACTGCTTACTTCTTATACACCTTGTAAGTGATGCCATCTGCTTAGGTTTTGTTATACACATGCTGGGTTCAGGGTGTAAAGTTTGTGCATATGTGGGTCAATAGGTGGAAAGTACAAGGAGTCAGATTGCCTCATTGGCAAGCAGCACAGTACTACTGTTGGGAAACAGTATCTGAAGCACCGGAGGAAAAGTATGGCATCCCACATAGCCTAGCCTAAGTTAACAAGGCCTTTGACATATAAGCCCCTTTATTATGCAGTAGTCTGTGTGACAGAGGTGTTCAATTGGTGATATTGTGGGTGTTTGAAAGGTACATCTATGGACCCTTACACATTTCCAGGTTTACAAAGTGCCTTGAACCTGGTAAAGTGTCAGATTGACACATCTCTACAGTACATGTGTAAGGGAGGTCAAGAGAGATTAAGATGTCTATTGGTAATCAGTCTCTACTTTTTCATTTGTGTGCTGCATTATGAATACCGCTATGACAGTGTTTTACAGACTCAATGCAGTGTACTATCTGGAACATGTCCTTTCCTACACAAATACAGTTACCTATGCAACACATACCCCAGTGCATCATGCTTCTAGGCTGTCTGTGTTAGCATAAAGCAGTTTTTTGTACTCCAGCTCATGGATCTGAAAACAGGAATGTTCCATGATGAACCTGATATGCATTCCTGCACTTTTCGTTAGATGTACAACATTGCAGAAGAAAATGCAGTTTGGCTGCTATGAATCTATATCTTGTTTTTGACTAATATTTTTATTCAATAGATTTGATTAAACTTAAGTGTCATACATATGACCAAAGTTGAGGTGAGTGTGAACCTATTGGGTGAATGGACACACAACCCAGGGTAGCTCTAATGGTCATTTTGTGTGTATGTTTGGTACATGTAGCACCCGCTATATCTGTGAAGTTGTGAAAACATTGTGACAAATCTAGGATGTGCTTGCTAGCACACTGATGGCAATCACTTACACACTTTCCAAAGCAGAAAATTGCAATACCACCACTAATGTTTCCAGTCTAATGTGCCTCTTCTATCAGTCCAGCTACATTTGTACATACCATTGTTAGGTCAACTATTGTTGCATTGTAAACATTCACGTATGGATGTCAACTGGAAATTTTAGCTGGCAATCTGAATAGCTTGTACCATTTACCCATTTATTTAAAAAAATACTACTGGTTGTCATACCAACATTGTACATCATGTGATAGCCTCTGCCTTGCAATTTTTATCATCCACCATGTACTAGTCACTCCACTCATGGACAAAGTTGCACCATGCATGTAGAACATTAAATGTCAATTTATTGAGACAAAACACCAAGGATCAAGGTCCAACTGGCATGCCAAAAACCAACAACCTCTAATATAGAGGATGAGCCTGTGGATGTCCAAGCACAGTTCATGGGGATTACATGTCATGGGACATGTAGAATAGAGGAATGTTTCAGTGCGGAGGAATGTCCAATTGCCATTATCCCCAAACAATTACATTGACAGTCCACACATAGATAAGAGATCAACCAGTGCTCAAGCAAATGGAGGACAGTTTTGGGGGCGTGGCTACGTCGAGCCGCGAAATGGCCGCCTTCTGAGGGGGCTCCGCAGACTAGGCTCCATCATCCTCACATATCATCGTCTTAAAACGCAATCTGTCACCACAGAAGAGCGCAACCTGCTGCGGAGCTGAGCCGAAAAGCCTGAATGAACTTTGGGAATTGGGCACCCTGTGGAAGCCGAGCTACTCGACCTGACAAGACGCGGCCTTGCTGGTGATTAACATGGCCGCCACGCAATATTAGAAAGAGGCACCAACCCGGCGTGCTCCTAAGATTCCGGGCACCCCAAACGATCTGGACCGTGGCTGCGAGATAGTGGAGCTACCTGCACAAGTAGGAAGTTGGTGACACGTACACACAAAGAACCTGAGGCCCGAACTACGCCGGTGGCGAAGCTCCTGAATCGAGGGCGGAGGCGATGCTGCCACGCTAAGCTGTGAACCTGGGCGCGTGGAACCGAACGTGTTGCCGACCGCCGCAGCTCACTGGACCTCCAGTGGCTCTGGGACACACTACGCGAGCAGACCTGCAGGACGGAGTGAACGGAAGCTACTGTGAGACGCGGTGAGTGCGGGCCGGGGGGTTGGAGCAGCGCGGGGCTGAGTGCGCTCCTTCCTCATAGGCTGGGACCCCTCGCGGTTCCGATACCGTGGGGGCCGCAGTGTGGTGGGCAGTGAGGTTGGGCCCGCGCTGCGGTAGCTCCCGCTGGCGCTGTCTCACTGTGGGGTGCAGGTGTGGTCTTTGGGCGCCGAGGTGGGCGTGTGGAGCGGGCGAGCCCTGGCCTGCCTTGTCCTGCATCCCGCGTTCGCATGACGGACACGGGAGCCTGTCTTGGAGCCATGTGTGACGCTCGTTCTTGGCCCACTCTGGCAGACTGAAGACTGACAGACTGAAGGCCAGTGCAGACTGAAGTCTGCGCTGGCCCCCACGTACTGCCTCACGTTGAAGCAAGCTTCCTCCCCAGTGGCACTAATCTTTGTGTACTCTGCTGCCACACACTTCTGGGGCCCAAAATAGAATCAGCAGGATACAGGCCATTGGGGCAGACAAGGAGGCCGGCACCATACACTATTAAGCATCTCTCATATGATGGTGCTACTACCCTACTCCAGTACAGCGTGACAATAGCCTGTGCGGACCTTACTTGAAATCGCAGTTGCCAACCGCTCCAGACCTGACCTGTGAAATAAAGTCTTGAACTTAATCTCCACACACAGACCAGCTGGGTCGCAGTTCTCTCTCGCGTTGGGAGGAGCGCGCATAATTACATACGGCACACGCCTGAGGCCAACATTAAACCTTCCTCGACATAAGCTGGTGCAGTAGATACGGTGGGCAGCGCTCTGTAAACATCAAAAACACCGCTGTAATAGCTTTTCTGCCCCACTGAAGCTCTACGTGGTTTAAGTTTTCCTTCACTGCACACTTTGTGGGGGGCAAACGTTCCAATGGGGAAGTCAGACCCCAAACAGGTGAAGCTCCCCTTCGAGAATAAACGCCAAACTAGGACGAACGATACAGGCCCGGAACTAGGCATTGCCCAAGGTCCCAGAGAACATGCGAAGCAACAGGAAGAAGACATTCGTTCAATTCTACTGGACGTGCGTTCCAGCATCAAAACGGTGGACAACAAGATAGGCGCTCTTACCCCAAGGCTGGACACAGCCAAGAAACGTGTAGACACTCATGAGGTTAGGTTAGATACCCTGGAGAACAGGCTGTCGGATATCCAAGACTCTAACGCGGAATCCAGGACGCACATCCTGAATATGGAGAAAGTACTGGCCATAATAAAAGCTAAAAACGAAGACTTGGAAGCGCGCTCTAGGCGCAACAACCTACGAATTATCGGGCTGCCAGAATCGACAGCCATCCAGAGAATGGAACCCTACATAGAAGACCTACTGCGTGACTTATTTGGGCCGGCACTCTCGCAAGTCATGATTGTAGAGAGGGCGCATCGATCCTTGGGCCCTAGACCCCCGCCTGGAGCACCGCCGTGTCCAATCATTGCACGCCTTTTGAACTATAGGGATAGGGACGCCATTCTCAGAGCAACCAGGGATAAGAGCCCTATAACTCTCCAAGGCAACTCCTTCTCCTTCTTCCCCGACTACACGCCTACTGTTCAAGTGGCACGGAGGGAGTTCATGCCAGCGAAACAAATTCTACAGAGTGCTTCCGTCCCATATGCGATGCTGTATCCCGCCAAACTAAAAATCACCTATGACGGAAAGTCGCAATTCTTCACAGACGCTAAATCAGCGCTTAAATATGCTAAACACATTGGTGCAAAGAAACCACCCTGGCTTTCTTCACAACAAGCCGACTCGGAGCAGAAACTAAGTGACAATGATTAATATACTAATTCTGTAGCTCAAAACTGTATTCCATAAGTTTGTTCTCGCTCGTGGCAATTATTATATTGTCACTTGATATCTTGATTGCAGCAAAGTTGGGTTTGTAGCGTACGGTTATATAATGATATTTGCTCTGCTGGGTGGAGAAATCTGGGCTTTTGTGCTACAGTTGTCAAGGCCCAATCTTGGTGGTGGCACGTTCCTCACAAATGGCTGCACCCAAAAGCCATTATAGGGTAAGTCTAGAGATTGGTGGAGGCTTGTGCCTTCTCAAATTCATAAGGGTTTTGGAGGAATAATTTCCAATCGTTCATTGAAGATTTTTTAGTGCGTATTGTTTATTCATATTTACATTTTATCAAAACAAAGAGACAGCCGACACGTGTTTAGCCCATGTGGCCCATCGGCCGGGGGCTTCTTTAAGGCAGAGAAATGTAGGCTGACAATCGAATTCCTAAAATGGATATTATACTTGACGGTCGAGTTGCTGTACGAAGATGCGAAGAAGTCTCTGCGGTCTGCCGGAACGATTGGAAATTATTCTGCCAAAACCCTTATGAATTTGAGAAGGCACAAGCCCCCACCAATCTCTAGGTTATATAATGATGCAATTATTTTCACTTGACAGTCTGGGTACTATATATACAAGCCTGGTCACCCTGCTCACTGACGACGTCCCTAGCCCCACAGGGAGATCTCCCATGTGCATTTGTTCTGATCGAAGGGTTCTTCGGGGGGGTGGATACCAACCACAACCTAATTGGGAGGTTGATGTGGGGGGGGGGCAGGGATACCATGGTACATCCAGGCGCATGGTCCTTAATTGCACAGTATATGTTTGAAATGCAAGGTGCCTCGGTTTTGTTTAAAGATCATATTGTCTTTTTATTCTCACTTAATGTAAAGCACGGTATTATTGTCTGTAGTTCACCACATGATGTCCTACTGCGAACCTATGTTACACGTACAATTATCACACGATTCATTTCTTAAGAGATGACTGAGACCAAATTACTCACTTGGAACGTCCGTGGGCTTAATGACTTTAGGAAAGCACGTTTGATACATACGTACCTGAGTAGGCACCGCATAGATGTATGCTTCCTCCAAGAAACTCACCTGAAATATGACTCTGATCCTAAATTAAAGAATAGATATTGGGGGGAAATAAACTTGGCCCCATATTCCAACTATGCTAGAGGTGTCTTGATCTTAATCAGACGTGGCCTTGGCTGGTCAACTACGCATGTACAGACGGACCCTGATGGACGGTATATCATTCTGACGGGCACCCTTATGACAACCAAGGTTACGTTAGTGGCAATATATGGCCCAAATGTGGACGAACCACAATTCTTTCTTAATGTGTGGGCTAGGGTGACGGCAATTGGAGGAGACATGATATTTTGGGGTGGGGATTTCAATGTAACTCTTAACAATGAGCTGGACAGAGTTGGTACAGCTCGAAACCCACTTCTTAAGGCCACCCTGCAACTAAACAGCATTATCCTTGAGCACGACCCTGCAACTAAACAGCATTATCCTTGAGCACGACCTTACAGATATCTGGCGCAGCAGGAACCCTACAGAGAGGGAGGGAACATGTATAACCTCATACCATAATGCATGGTCCAGAATAGACTATTGGCTAGTCACATGTGATATTGCGTCATGGACCATAGACACCCTATACCTTGCACGTACGCTATCGGACCACACCACGGTGGTTCTATGCTGGAAGATACCACAAACACTGCCCCACGCATTCAGCTGGTGTCTGCCGCCGCACGCACTCCTTGACTCGGCATTCAGAGAAGAGATTAGAACTGATATTCCGCAATATTTCTCTACCAATGAAGGTTCGGTGGACTCCTTTTCGACGCTGTGGGAGGCGTTCAAGGTAGTGATCAGGGGGGCTTGCATTTCCAAACAATCAGGGGTGCTCAATTCTATTCGATCTACTATAGTTAAGCTTGAGCAGGAAATTAAACTGGCAGAACAATTGTTCTTCCAGACCAGGGAACCTAGACACTTGGCCACTGTTAGGGGGAAAATCTCTGAATTTGAGGAAGAGGCTGACAGGGAGACCCAATTTTTAGGGAAGCATTCCAGAGCACGCAGCTACGGGGAGGGCAACAGGCCTGGCAAATCTTTAGCTAATGCACTCAGACAGCGTACTTCCCCGGCCTATATAGCCGAGTTATTGGACGAGGATGCTTCCCCTATTAGGGGTCAAGAGGCTACACACACACATCTCACTAAATATTATTCATCACTTTACACAGCAACGCAAAGCACACCCCACCCTGACCTTGATGAATATCTAAACTCAATTGAACTACTCTGGTTAAGTGACACCCATAGAGATTACTTAGACAAGCCTTTTTCGATTGAAGGCATCACACAGGTTATAAATAGCCTACCTGGGGAAAAGGCGCTGGGGTTGGACGGCCTAACTACCACATTCTATAAAACTTATGTGGAGGAGCTGGCACCCCGGCTGTTGGATGTATATCAAGAGTCATTAGAGACTGGGATCCTCCCGCCGACCATGCGCGAGGCCTCTATCATCTCTCTTTTGAAACCGGACAAGGCCCCTAACTTGTGTGATTCATATAGACCCCTGTCGTTAATTAATGTAGACGCAAAGATACTGGCCAAACTAATCGCCAATAGATTACAACCGCTACTACCACTCATAGCCAGGCCAGACCAATCAGGATTTATCCCGGGAAGGTCCACAGCCCACAATCTGCGCACCTTCTTCGCTACATTACACCAAATTGACCCCCAGCTGCCTGAAGTTGCAGTGTTTCTGGACGCAACTAAGGCGTTTGACTCCTTGGAGTGGCCCTTTTTATTCACTGTCCTACCCAGATTGGGATTTAGTCCCAACTTTATCAAATTAATAGGCCTACTCTATACTAAACCTGCAGCCCGTCTAAGAGCAAACAACCTGATATCAGAACCTTTTGCTATAACCCGCGGAACGAGGCAGGGATGCCCGCTCTCGCCACTGCTGTTCGCAGTGGCTATGGAACCTCTAGCGGCCAGAATACGTCAGCACCATACTACACGAGGTTTGGGATTTACGGACAGGGGTCTTATAATCTCAATGTATGCAGACGACATAACATTATACATTCGCAAACCAGACGAAAACCTCAGCCCTGTGTTGCGTGAAGTCCTTTGCTACGGAGGGATGTCTGGCATACAGATCAGCTGGTCTAAATCCTCCATTTTACCCTTGACTAACGCTCCTTTAGACACTGACTTAGAATTTCCGCTTAAATGGGCTGATAGCACTGTCAAGTACCTTGGGGTGTGGTTGAGCAAAGACCTGCAGGAAATACGGCGAATGAATTTTGGCAGGTTGCTGGCCTGGCTAGAACAAAAATCTAAATTTTGGGCTGCCCTGCCTCTATTGCTGGCTGGCAGAAATGCTATCACTAAGATGATAGTTCTTCCTAAATTGCTATACCTTTTCGTTAATATACCTATACCTCTAACCAAAGCCTTTTTTAAGTCCCTGCGTTCTATTGTAATTGCCTTGGTGTGGGCTGGAAGGCAACCCCGCGTGAGCTGGGAACTGCTAACACGCCCACTGTCCGGAGGTCGACTGGGTGCGCCCGACTTTGAACTCTACGCGCTTTGTGCACAGGCCCAATTCCCTCATTTCTGGATATATCCCATCCCATTCCAGCTGCACGTGGCCATTGAAACAGATATAGCTGACCCCACCCCCCTACATGCGGCTATCTATCAACCATATCACAGATCAGCAAATGAGTTAAACACTGTTGAAACCTTGCTTTGGGCTTGGGAGGGTCTACAGAAACGTGTTGGTACCCCATTGCTCTACGCACCATCTATCTCTGTCGCACATCACCCACATTTTCCCTTTCTTAATGAAAGGGGTGCTATAGAAAGGGCACGCAACATGGGCATCACAACACTAGGTGACCTATACCCACAGGGTACCTTTTTAGAGCAACCACAACAGCAAGGAGACACTCAGATTCCACTCCTGGATTTATTTTTGTACTTCCAGCTCCGAGCCTCTTGCAAGAAAATGCACTCCACTTTCCCAGCCCCCATTGATACAATGAAGCCGCTGGAGTACCTACTCGCCACCCCATCACCTCGTAGATTAATCACCAGATTATATAATCTCACATAAACAACCACCCCCTGGATTGCCCCCAAGGCCCTAGTGCAGTGGAGAACTGACCTGGGGGACCTACCCACAGATGAGCAATGGTCCTTTTGCTGCTCACAGTTGAGATATTTGTCCCTGAATTATAAACTAAGACTCATCCACTTCAAATTTATACATAGGATGTATTGCACCCCCATGCAACTACACAAACTGGGGCTGCGTCCGGATTCACGCTGCTGGAAATGCAAATGTGAAGCAGCTGCCTTTCTCCATGTAGCGTGGAACTGCCCACTCATTGCTGAATTTTGTAAAGGGGTATACGATACCATACAAGCTGTTACGGGAGTGGTGCTAGAATGCACCCCTATGGTGGCATTGCTAGGCTATGTAAGGGAACTCCCACCTGAGAAACGCCGTTTAGTGGCCATGATGCTATTACTTGCGAAGCGCTGGCTGGCTATTCGTTGGGGTGCACCTAGAGTTCCCCGGATCTCTGATTGGGTGGGGGATGTTGCTTACTGTCAAGAGCAACTTGCGGCATTCTGGTACCTTATGCCCACGGCATCTCGCCCGAGGGACATGTGGGAGCCCTTCAATGTCTGGCTCAGAGGCCAAGAGGCGGACCTCTCTGATGGCTCTAGCCCAGTACCAGTTTCATCCCTGCCGGGGACGCCCCAACACTAGTCTCACCACTTGCCACCCTGCTATACTGTTCCCCGCATATATGGGTCAGCTTACCTTGAAACACGGGAGAAGGTCAGCCACATTGTTCCTTCCATTCCCCATTCACGGAGTCAAACTCACAGGGTCTGCTTAGCCTACAGCTGGTATAGCTATGTTTCAGTCACTACAAATATGGGACACGTGCTGTTATAGGATAATGATGTTGAATTCTTTTCTTTATTCGAGTTTCTACTTTTCTTTCAAAAGTATGCGACATAAAGGAACAATGTGCCTGATGTTTATTGATATCAATGTTCAAAAATTGTTATAATGATGTAACTCGGAGCAATACTGTGCAATGTTAACACATATATGTGCTTATGTTATATATCAGCCTGAACAAAATTTCAATTTAAAAATAAAAAAATGGAGGACAGTTTCAGTTTAGGTGTACACTGGTATGACAAGTAGCACAGGACAATAGAGAATTTGGCTATGTGGCAAAGGGTTTTGCTACGGGGCAGTTTTACTTAGCACAGAAATAAAATCCACATCTTCTTCCTCTGATGTGTGTTGGCTCAGGTGAAGGTGGTTTCGAAGGTCCCGGAGCCAAAGGAGGCACACACACATTGGTGTTGGAGATGTGGACATCAGGTTCCCAGCAGCATTTCGCTGTGCCAACAGGTAAGGCAGCAATGCATTGAGCAGGAGTTGCTAGTTTGCCAGCACAGCAGCTACATCACGGCGGTAGGCAGCCATTGTGGTAATGTAGAAGTCCTGCTTCTGCTCCATAGACTCCAGAATACTCTGGATTTCCCCCAGCCTGTTGACAACCTCACTGGTGCCACTTGTGCAGGGCATTTGCTTGTGCCTCTGCCGCATGACACCAGCGATGTCATTCAGGGACCGGTCCAAGCCATGGAGCTTAGAGTCGGTGCCTCTTCCAGGCTGTGCACGACCCCTATTGGAGCTAAGGCACGGACGGACTCCATCTAGGGTGGCTGCCATGGTCTCCATCCCTGTCCGCACCTACTCTGCCAACTGACTCTGCACTTCAACAACACATTGTTCAAAAACATTTGGCAGGTCCTGTGAGTCTGGTGGTTCAGATGTGGTGGGAGATGGTGTTTGATGGGTGCCAGACAGGTGATGTGGTACCCCGTAATGTAGCTTGTCCTTTTTGTGACCAGAGAGGGGGTTCAGATGGTTGAAAACAGTTCCTGGAGGATGTCTTGATCCAGGCTTGGCTCACTCTCACCCTCCACAGGATTCACTTGTAGGACAGGTTGCTGATCAGGAGTAGGCATTGCATGCTCTGAAATGTGACAAAATGTAGGTTGATGCTCATGTTTGACAGCTGTTCTCAAGAGTCTACATGGTAGGGTTTAATGGCATCATTTTGTAGCTTACATTGTAAATCAACATAGCAAAGTTTGTGCAACACAGCATTAAATAAAAAGCACAGGGGAAAGTGGGCAGCTTGCCTGGTCCCCCGGTTGACATTTACTATCCCTGCTAGGTTAGAATAAAAACCTGTGCCCCTTGATAAATATTCCATAACATTTTTGTGACCTGGGGAGGAAACCCATACTTACCCAGACCGTAGAAAAGAGCGTCCCAGTACACCAAATTGAAAGCTTTTTCTTCATCTATCATCATAACAAGTGCTTGGGTTTGATTGCTATTAAAAAAGTCAAGTGCCTGTACTAAAAACCCTGTATTTACAGACATTAACCTCCCTGCGATAAACCCTGTTTGGTCCCTATGGATCACTTCTTGTGCCAAAGGAGTAAAGCGCTGTGCCCAAATTTTCATTAAAATTTTATAATCAGAGTTGAGTAGACTGATCGTCTATAAGAATTAATATCCCTAGGATTTTTCCCCTTCTTTACAAAACTGACAATAATGGATTCTTTAAAAGCTGTGGAAACCAAGCCACCTGCTTTGACATCATTGAAAAGCTCAACTAAAAAGGGTGTCAATTCCTTAGCAAAGACCTTATAAAATTCAATTGGTAGCCCGTCATTGACTCATGCTTTTGCCCCAGCCATTGTGGCAAGGGCTGACAGAATTTCTGCTGCTGAGATGGCAACTTGAATTTTACCAACCGGGGTGTTCAATAAATAAGGGAGATCAGCATTCTCAAAATATTGTTGCACTACCTCTTGCCCGACCATATATTTGGTAGCATATAGTTGATCGTAATGCTCCAAAAACACTTGGGGAATCTTGTCCTTATCAGTCACCGGGACTCTTGTATCAGGATCTAATACTTCAGTGATTAGAGCTGCTTCCTGTTTTACCTTAGTTGACCAGGCTAGCAGTTTGCCTATCATTTGGCTCTCTTCGTAGGCTCGCTGCTGAAATGTCCGGGAGCTATTAATCTCTTCTATAAGGAAGACCTCCCTTAGCTCCTTTTTTGCTTTATCAAGCTGATCCTCAATTATCTAATTTCCCCGTAGAGAGGCGTTCTTCTGCTTCAGAGCAGTATTAACTGCCAGCTGAATTTCGGCTATTTGAGTCCTCCGATGTTTGGACTGTGCAGGCTTAAAGGCAACCATCTGCCCACGGACTGAAGCCTTAAAGGCCCCCCATACTGAAAAAAGTTCAGCTGTACCCTTATTAACCTTAAAGAATTCTTGTATCCATTCTCTTGTGTCCATTACCCATTGTTGATTTGCAAGAAGGAGTCGATCCATCTGCCACCTGGACCTTATCCTCCTGCCCTCCTCTATTTCTATATCTAGATTGACCAACAAATGGTCTGAAAATGAATTGACCCCCATTTCTGATCTGACATATTTCAAAGAGCGAGATAATGAAAAGAAATCAATATGGGAGGCTGTTTGGAATTGTCGGAAGTGGCAGGTATATTCTAATACTTCCTGATGGGCTCTATGCTAGGGGTCAATTAACTGATGATCTTGTGCAATGACATCTATTATATTTTTAGTCTTTGGCTTCAGCTGTTTATTATTTTTATTTGAAGTGTCCTTTTTCAAATCTTGAATATAGTTAAAGTCTGCCCCGAAGCCCCTCTAAGTATCTCGTTAATCCTAGTCATATATGTAGGGTCATCAGTGATTGGTCCATAATAATTGACGAAATTTAAAATATTCCCGTTTAAATTTGCCATGACCCATAGCCATCGCCCATGAGGATTCCTCTGAACTAGGACAAAATATATAGCAACCCCCCTCACTGCCAACCCTGCCAACGCAAAAAAAACTTTTGAAAAAGATTTAGGGATAAAGAGTTTTGGAGTATTTGTTTTCAGGTGGGTTTCTTGAAGAAAAAGAACTTGTGGTGAAAAAGAAGCAAGCCATCTTATTATCCCTCCATACTTTTGTTTGTTCGATACTCCGTTTACGCTGACCGAAATTATCTGACATTTAGTACCCATCTCTATAACTAATGCCTAAATGTATCAGTAATCCGTTCAATAACCTATTTTCCCACCACCTCACCTCTATGATTCTGCTCATTCTTTCCTTTTTTCGCACCACAAACCCGCCCTCTCCTACCCCTGCCCCACACCTTACCCTCCCCTAGAGATGGGCAAGGGCCTGCGAGCCCCATCTCGTCCCTCCCCAAGTAGCTCTTATGGGGTGACTTGGTACTGCACACTGAGTGACCCCTCCCCACCACTTCAACGACCCTTCACATTAATTTAGTGATTCTATTTTTTTTTGCGGAAGAAATTTCTCTCAACAGGTCCTGGGCTGCCTCTCACTAGTACCCTTAACTTCGACTGCTGAGCTATTGAAGCCTGAGCGCCCTGTGCCTTAAAAAGATATAACAATTTAACAAACTCTTCTCGCCGAAGTGCGGCAACTGCCGACATGTCAGTAAAAATGCGACAACTGGAAACATCATTAATCAAAAATTGTCTCTGCTGGATTGCTTTGGAAAGTATCTGTTCTTTTATCCGATAATCGGCAAAGTTAATTAATATTGTTTGTGGTAGTTTTGAATTCAGCAGAGGGTGTGAGGGCACTCGATGTGCTCTTTTTATGGTGAGATCACTGGTGAATTCAGGCAGGACAATGTTCTTGATAAAAGTCTCAACCCAGTGAAGAGCTTACAACCCTTCACTCCCCTCCGGGACCCCAACTATGCGCAGGTTTGCACGTCGCGAGTGGTTCTTGAGCTCTTCAAGCTTACTCTCAAGTGAAACATTTTCCTTTGTTACTACCTTAACTTGCTGCTGCATGGTATTCATTTGATCTTCAAGATGTGTAATCCTTGATTCCGCCTTTTGTATCCTTGCTGGGACACTGCCCACTGCCTCCTCGATCTTTGAGAGGCGCTGGTGAAGGGAGGCTATTTCATTCGCTTGGGATGTCTTAAATTCTCTTATCTCATCTAAAATGAGATTCAACATGGTCTTTATATCGCATTATAGGAGAGTTTCTTTTTCTTGAAGATGTGCAGACGGGCTGGATTGGGGCCCACCGATTTCTTTCTGGATCCAGGCTTGCTGCCCTGAGACTTCCAGTCCTGCTTTACTTGACGAATGGGACTGATGTTTTGGCGGCGGCTGCGAGAGTATCAAATCCTGTAGAGGCTACTGTAGTCGTGCCTGTGATGATGTTGAAGGTGCCTGAACCTGTGGCTGTAAGTTGAAGGAGGGGTTGTTGTCTTTTTGAAGGGAATTGTGTGTGCCCTTTTCTTCTAGGGCAACTGATTGTCCTGCGGGAATTTGGACATTTTGAGAGGGACTAGTTAGTGTCCCATCAAGAGGCCCTTGCAGTCCCGCCAATGCAGTCTGAGTGGTCAGGGATGCTTTACTTTTTGAAAATAGTGGGTACTCCTTGGTGTTTTTCTTTCCATCCTCCCAACCCCCAATAGTTGGATCATAATTTTCCGATATTCTATCATCCTTTTTTATTGAACCCCTAGCCACCAAAATTCATAACAATATGGCGATTAAAGAACCAATTTTAGGAATGGCAAAACTAAAGCTGTTCGCGGATGACATCGTCCTCTATCTTAGCCCAGAAAGACAGAATATAGAGCTAGCATTAGCAGAATTTGCACAATTCGAACTCATTGGAGGCTATAAAATTAATCATAGCAAGACTGAGATTTTAATTATTAATACTGAGAGTGATTTTCTCCCCGTAAATCTAAAGCAACAAGCCCTTAACCCTAACCCAATCCGATATCTAGGGATGGATCACTGACAAAATATCGAAGGTCAAAAAATCGACCTACAAAAATATCGCAACAAAAATATCGATGTCAATAATATCGAAATCCTATCTACAACATGGTAAGTACAAAAATATCGAAAAAACAATATCGATGTCAAAAATATCGTTATCAAAAATATCGTATTTTTTTTTGTTAAAAATAATATGTAAAATAAACTAAATAATACTTATAATTAAAATAAACATAGTTAAAAATATTTTATAATTTTTAAAATTAATAAGTAACATATATAATTAAATAAAACATTAATTAAACATATACATATAGGGGCCGATTCCGATCTCGGCCGGTAGGGCTCCGAATCGGATTCGGCTTTACCGGATCCGATTCGGAGCCCTGTTTCCCGACCGAACCGTACGCGGGTCCGGCCGAGCGAGTACGATGCGAGTCGCCAACCGACTCGTCCGGGCGTCCCGACCGCTCCGACCGACTCGCTCCCGGCTCGAACCGCTCCGACCGACTCGCTCGGACTCGACTCGCACCGCGCAATGGAGACGTTCCCCGGCCGGGTAAGTACGATGCGCGCCGCGAGCAGTCCGACCGAGCCGCGCACTCCGGCTCGAAAGAGCTGTCGGAGCCGTACTTTGGGGGTCCGTGTCGGACCCCCTGTACGCGTAGCCGCGCGAGTCGCACACAAGGGGGACCCATGGGTCCCCCTACCTGTGCGTGTACGGCGCGAGTCGCTTCGCCGCGTACCCGCTGTAGGGGGCGCACTTGTCCGACTCGCACCCATTGAGTCAATGGGAGCCCGCGTACGCGTTGTACGACCGGCTCCCATTGACTTCAATGGGAGTCCGACCGACTCGAGTCCGATAACATACGGACGCATCGTACTCGTTCGGTCGGACTGCACGGGTCCGATTCGGTCGGAAATCTCTCCGGGTCCGGCTCGGTCGGAGAAATATCCGGCCCGAATCGGAATCGACCCCATAATATATAATATATATACTTACTTTATAATCAGTTTGAATAATTATTTTAATAAATTATAAATTATTAAAAAATATTATAAATTACAAATACATCTATACACATAAAACAATAACATAAATAAAAATTAAATAATTATAATAACAAATTAAAAAAATTAAATTTACTTTTAATATTTTGAAAATTAATTATATACTATATTAACGAAAATAATACAAAAAATATTAAATAGCGTAGGGAATAAAACTACTATTACAACCCCCAAAAAAACAACAGTAAGAAAAATGTTGGATAGCGTAGGGGTAAAAATTACTATTCCCACTCCAGAGAGTGCAACAGTAGGGAAAGTGTTGTATAGCGTAGGGGTAAAAATTACTATTCCAACTCCACAGAGTGCAACAGTAGGGAAAGTGTTGGATAGCGTAGGGGTAGAAATTACTATTCCCACTCCAGGGAGTGCAACAGTAGGGAAAGCGTTGGATAGCGTGAGGGTAAAAATTACTATTTCCACTCCAGTGAGTGCAACAGTAGGGAAAGTGTTGGATAGCGTAGGGGTAAAAATTACTATTCCCACTCCAGAGAGTGCAACAGTAGGGAAAGTGTTGGATAGCGTAGGGGTAAAAATTACTATTCCCACTCCAGTGAGTGCAACAGTAGGGAAAGTGTTGGATAGCGTAGGGGTAAAAATTACTATTCCCACTCCAGGGAGTGCAACAGTAGGGAAAGTGTTGGATAGCGTAGGGGTAAAAATTACTATTCCCACTCCAGAGAGTGCAACAGTAGGGAAAGTGTTGGATAGCGTAGGGGTAAAAATTACTATTCCAACTCCAGAGAGTGCAACAGTAGGGGAAGTGTTGGATAGCGTAGAAGTTACAAATAACATACTTATAAATAAATTAATTTTTTAAATAATTAATGAATTATTAAATAACTCTAAACTATTTACCAATACCAATAAATAATTATTAAAAACATAATTACCAATAGAAAATGTATTAACAATAAATTAATAATAAATACCAATAAATAATAATTAATAAATATTAATTACTACATAATAATTATTGAACAATAAAATATTTTTAATAACAAAAAACATATACATTATTAAAACTTAATTACCAATTAACTAATATTAAACAATTAAATGCTTTTTTATACCAATAATAATAATAATTACACATTAATTATCAATTAATACATAATTCTTAATATATTAATTAAATTTATCAATAAATAATATTTAATAATATTTAATTACCAATTAATAATAAAACAACAATAAATTAATTTTTAGAACCAAAAAATTGTAATTTAAAAAATTACCTATTAATAATTAATATCCAATAAATTAATTATCAATACCCAAACATAAATTTAATAATTACTTAATTAGATTTCAATTACTTCCAAAAGTATTCCCCTATAAACGCACAACACACTCCAATGATAAAATAATACACTTAACATAATGATCAATTAATCAATTAATACAAATGAATAACTAATTAATAATAATTATTTACCAATTAATAATTGATTACCAATTATCAATTAATTAACAATAATATAATTATCAATACCAATTAATTAAAATAAATTATAAGTTAATTACATTTAAATTACATGATGATCAATTAATGAATTAATAAAAATTATTCACCAATTAATAAAAATTAATTACCAATTATTAATTAATTAACAATTATATAATTATCAATAACAATTAATTAAAATAAATTATAACTTAATTACAATTAAATTACTTCCCACCCTATTCCCCTATAAACCCACAACCCGCTACAGAACTTAAACGCAAAAAATAATTAAAATTAATTTATAATTCCTAAAAATTAATAATTAATTTAGTATAATTAAATTACTTCCCACCCTATTCCCCTATAAACCCACAACCCGCTACAGTACAAAAAAAAAAAATGTATTAACATATAAAAATTGTATACATATATTTTTAAACAAGTAGAACACTTAACAAAAACACATATAACACATACATATTAAAAACATAACAAAATACATAACAATAATACAAATATCGATATTAGTAACATCGATATTAAAAAATTCGATATTACTTACCTTAGGGTCGATATTCTGTCCATCGATATTCTGTCCCTTCGATATTCTGTCCCTTCGATATTTTAACTTCGATATTTTTGTATATCGATATATTATTTTCGATATTTTGTCTGCTCACCTCTAGGGATATATGTTACTAATAAATATTGGGAACTTTACAAATTAAACTATGAAGCTATGCGGAACAAAATTTAAAAATTGCTAGAAGAGTGGTCGCTATTACCCCTCACTATGTGGCCGATTCACAGAACTAATCTAAGATAAAATCCTAAACTTACTACTTTTGGTATTCACAGAAGGCATTTAGTAGTAGTAAAGTTAGGACTCCTAACTTTACTACTACTAAACTGAGACAAAATCCTAACTTTACGACTTTTGGCATTCACAAAAGGCATTCAGTAGTAGTAAAGTTAGGATTCCTAACTTTACTACTGCTAAATGCCTTTTGTGAATACCAAAAAGTCTTAAAGTTAGGATTTTGTCTCAGTTTAGTAGTAGAAAAGTTAGGAGTCCTAACTTTACTACTACTAATGCCTTCTGTGAATACCAAAAATAGTAAGTTTGGGATTTTATCTCAGATTAGTTCTGTGAATCGGCCCCATTGATAGGCCGTGTGGCCCTTATAAAAATGTCCATTTCACCTCTACTCGTTTTTCTTTTCACCAACATCCCTTAAAAAATCAATATGATTTATTTTAAAGAGTTAGAAACGATATTTAGAAAGTTTGTCTGGAGTAAGAAGTCACCAAGGGTAAAACTCTCAGTGCTTCAACTCGATATTAATCAGGGTGGGCTTTCACTTCCGCAAGTTCGTGCATATTATGAAGCAGACATTTTAGATTTTACAGCCCGTTTACTTGACTCCAAGGGATTAGCTGATAATTTATTTTTGGACAAAATGGTGCAGGAGACTGGCTCGCTGGATTCCGCGCCACAGGCCCCCAGCGGCCCCGCAGCGCGGAGTCATGTGTGTGCCGACTGCTGCCTTCGGCATGCACCATGGTCCAGCAGGGCTCACAATTCAAATCGAAGCACGATTAGCAGGACGGGTCATCGAGGCCTACGTATCATCGCAGGCTGTACACCCGCTCAGCTCTTCAGGTGGATCAAACTCAGTGCACCGCAAGTCAACCCCACATGGTGGTAGGCCCGGGCCGGACTCTGGGCCTCGTGTGCCACTACCTCAGTGCGCCATGAGTCACCATCCAGCCTCCAGACCTACTGCATCATTGCAGGCTGTACACCCGCTCCGCGCTTCATGTGCCACTAACCCTGTGCAACTCAAGTCGTCGTCCCGTGGCGGTAGGCCCGTGCAGGGCCGCAGTGCAGCGGGTGCCACTAACCCTGTGCTACACAAGTCGTCGTCCCGTGGCGGTAGGCCAGTGCAGGGCCGCAGTGCAGCGGGTGACACTAACTCCGTGCGCCACAAGTCATGGACCCTTCATGATTGAGCCACGTGGTGCGGACACCATCATGTCATCTCCGGCAGTGGGGAATGTGATGTGCTAGGCCCCTTTTATTGGCAGGGTCACATGTCCTGTAACACCTGTGCTGGATGGGTGTGGTGTGGGTGTTAACCAGCCCTCAGGGAGTGGCTGTGGCATGCTGACAACTAGACCAGTGATCAGCAGATCACTACAGGGAAGACCTGGGACATGTAGCTTTGACGTCCCCCGCCCTGAGTGTAAGCGGGGTGGTCTGGCCTGGCGTATGCCAGGCCAGCGTAGGGGTGGAAACAATGACCCCGGGGCTCTGGTCGTGCTTCAATTCTGGGCTGGACAAGGAAATAACTGATGCTTGTGTCTCTGTTGTAGTGTCTACGCCACACGGACCGCAATCGGCAATGTTGCACCCTGTGACTCAAGTCCCACGACATGAGCAACATGGACGTAAGGGGGAATCACTGACCCTACATTCATCCATACTTTCATTCTTGAATGATCAAAGACATGAAACATCTGTGCGATTCTGAATGTTTTATTCACATCCAATGGAGTGGTGCAGCTGGAGCAGTACAGGGCCATGCAAAACCCACTTCACATTATTGGCCCATGGGGGGCCAGCCAGAGTCCTTCAGGGAATGACAAGTACATCGGAAGAGGAAGAGTTCAGTCCGCAGTCTGATCGCTGTGTCATTGGCAACCAAACAGAATATGGCAGTCCATGTCGAGGTCCAAGGTGAGTGTCGCAGAGTGCATCGGGGGACAGAGGAAGGTGATGATGCAAAGGGCAGAACCAAGCAGAAACAGGCCATATGGCGGAGATGAATGCTACTGCCTCCTCCTTACCAGTAAGGTTGATTCACCCACATCTTCGTCCTCTGATGTCACATGTGCCTCACATGTGGGTGGTGGTGGAATGTCGGCCGCACTGTGTGCCACTGACACATTAGTGGGCTGGAGGTGGATTGCCTGCCGCACTGTGTGCCACTGACACATCAGGGGCCGGAGGTGGATTGCCTGCCGCACTGTGAGGCACTGACACATCAGGGGGGGAGATGTGGATGTAGAAGAAGCAGCAGCATTCATCTGCGCAAGGCCTTGAGGCAGCAATGCCATGACGATGTGCTGCAGGGCATGGAAGGTCCCAGCCACAACTCGATGGTGTGCAGCCGTGGCAGCCATTCTTTCCGCCGTCATCCGCTCCATGTTCTCCATGAGCCCCCGCATCTGTCCCAACTCCCGGCTGACATCGCTGGAGCCACTCTGACTGGACAGTTGTTCTTGTCTCAGTATCATGACTCCAGCGATGTCAGCCATGGATCATTGGAGAGCATGGAGCGGACTGTGGGTGTCTGTTAGGGACTGTATGTGGTCCCTGATGGGAATCAGACACCCATGTATGGCATCAAGTTTGGCTGCCATGAGGTCGAACCCCACCCACACCTGATCAGCCATCGTCTCCTGGGCCTCCAGCACATGGCGTTGGCAGGCCATGTGTTGTTCGTGGGGGTCCTGGGAGATGGCCGGGGTGGTAGGTGCGTCCTGCTGTGTGGTCTGTGCAGGGGGTGGGGTCTCCTCGATGCAGCTGGGCTGCCATGCTCCTGGAGGTGGGGTGCTGAAGCTGTCAATGAGGACTTGGAGGGCTTCGGTGTCGATGTTGGGGATGTCCTGCTCGTCATCAGTGAAGAGTTGTTAGGGCTGCTCTGCAGGAGGTGTTGATGCTCCCTCTGCAATGTGAAGGGGAGATGCAGTATTACATTGTGTTCACATGTATGTTGACGCATTGTACAAGTTCACATACAGACTGCATGGCAATGTACATTGTGACTGTTCAGGAGGAGCTGCCTATTTGATGCGGGACAGTGGACATTTCGACAACATCACGGATATGTGTTTGTACTTGTACATTGACATCTCACATTTCCCTGCTATGCCAAATGTGATTGGCCAGTTTCTACACACAAGCGGCACCTGTGGTGTCCTCTGTCCTGTTAACGTGTTGCAGTTTGTACCACATTGTTGTCAATGCTAATGTGCTCTGAATGTCATGTGTGTGTGCTGCATTTTGGGAGGCTCGCCCCTGCAGCTCTGATTTTGCTGCCCCTTATCCCTTTCAGGCGGTGTGCCTTTGACTACTGTGCCCATACAGTGCTGAGATGTTGCAGACTAGGGTGGATTTGGGTCTTGGTGGCAGTTGTGACTCTGGGGCATGGTTTGTCCGCAGATGTGTAGTTGTCGTCAGGGGTTGTTTGTGCAGGTGGATGTGTCAGAGTGTGACCTGCTCCTTTACGGATGTGATCCATACTCCGCCACCTCAGTGTGGTGGTGTGCACCATGTCATGATGATCGGACTGCAGCCATGCTAATCGTCATGCAGTGCCACTTGCATTGTCAGTGTGGCTCACGGACCCGCAGCTTTGCTGGGTTCAGCACATGTGCATTGGTTGGTTGTGAGATGAGTGATGTGTGGGCGGGACTCCTCTGGGCACATAGTCGACGGGGGCCTATGTGCTGTGGCTATGTGTGCTGCAGTGTGCCAAGGGGTTCAGGACATGATCCAGAGTCATTGTGGGTGTGCAGTGTGCTATACTCCATTGTGCATGTGTGCCATTGTGTCCATCTCCCCCGTCCCCCCAGTCCCTGGTCGTTACTCACCCTGTTGCTGTTGTGTCAGGTCATGTTGAGCAGTGTCCGGTCCCCCAACTCCTGCCACCTTCTCCCCACTGATGACTGTGGACACCATTTCCTCCATCTCATCCAGCTCCTCCTGTGGCGCTGGACTCCCACCTCCAGTCTGCATTGCTACCTTCTGGTTGTTGGCGAGTTTCTGCTTGGTCTTGCGCTTCACATCATTCCAGCGCGTCTTGACCTCGTCCATTGTCCTCCTCAGCACTCCAACTGCATTCACCTTGTCCACGATGGACTGCCATGTTGCATTTTTTGTTGCCAATGACACAGTGGAGGTGACGAACAGTTGTTGATGGTGTTCTATAGCCTCCGTGATCAGGATGCTGTTTTCCTGCGGACTGAACCGCGTCTTCCTCTTCTTCTTGTCCTTGCCCTTCCCTGTCCCCAAGGTCCCAGCCTGCTCCTCCGGGGGGGCTTGTGGGGTTCTGGCCGTCCTCTGTCACTGCTCCGGCTGCCTCCATTGTGCGTCGCTGTAGTTTGTTTTTTGTTTGTGGGGTTTTTTTGTGCTTTTGTAGTGGTTTTTCCCGCCTGACGTGTGTGATTTGCAGGCCTGGCGCTGCTTTTCGCTGATTGTATTATCGCGGTTGGGCCCATCGCAACTTTTTTCGCGTTCAGGTTTGGATTTTCATCGCCGTCCCGGTAATGTTGTTGCGGACATTTTGCGCGTTATCAGGTGACTATCGCATGTTACTGCAGTGTTGAAAATACGACGTTAACACAGTTATTTTCCCGCGATAGACGGCGATATGGAAACTTGCGTTAACCTATTTTGGCGATGTTTATCGCACGTTCTTGTGAATATACCCCATAGTTTTACTGTGGCTCCCTCATTTTTACATGAACTTTCATAAACTGCCAATTAACAAATATGACCAGGTACCAAACTTATCTCCACACACTGTTGACAACCAGATCCTACATAGATTTACATGTGCCTAGTACTACAAGAATATGCATGCACATAGCCAGACACTTACATAGCACCCAGTGTTAGTTGGCTGTGGTTAAATTAGTTTCCCAAATGGAATGATTGTTGCAAATATGACATTTACTTAGCCTGGTTTTGCACACAACAGGGGCAAATCTAATGAAGAAACATAATATCTCTTCCTCAATGGCTTAGTGGTGGTTCAATATGTCGTCCTGTACCTTGCTTAACCCTGTTTCATAACATCTAACTTTGACATATGTGCCATGCTATAGCTGTAAGCCTACAGACTCCCTCCTACCACATGTCCCCTTTTCTGACTAGCCTACATCACATATATGATGTGTTAGCCAAATGGACTTGTATCCGTCATAGCTTACCATGTCCCTCACAAGGCTAACACTGTCAGACACAACAGTGGATGTGTTAGTCTGTGGGAAGCTTGCTGGGCACTTATGCCTTAGCACTTCCTTCTTATGCAATGTCTCCACATGCACACACACTGCCAGTTGGATGTGCTCTGCCTTCACCTAAAGTTCACAGCAGTTACTGGAATGACCCAGGGTCAGCAACATGGCCTCATGTATTATACATTGGCCTGCTCCCCTGGTGATTAGGCTGTACAGCCCTAGGGTTAAATGTGAGCTAATGATAATGCATAATGTATGTGAAGGATCATGTTGTAGTAATTTTCACCTGCACTGGCACTGGCACACAAAGGTAATCCAGACACAAAAGCAGGCATCCTTGAACCTTGAAGTGATGGTATTTGTGTCGTAGGGGGGGGGGCTGCATTCAGGAAAGACACTGTATTACTCGAAATAGATTCCCAAGAGGTAAATATACATTTGTATTTGTCTTGTTTACATTTAACAACACATGTAACCCAGAGAAAATCTGAGTATGTAGAATTTTAGCCATCCTATGAGCCTTACCATAGTCAGCATTAGAATAGTACACATAGACAAATTTGCAACACTTAGAAACACTTGTTTTGCAACTGATTCCATGAGTTTTGTTATGGAACACACAATGCAACACACACAGGCCACACCTTTGAGACAATGAAATGCTTGTATTCTGGACAATTGTAACAAGGCATGACATACCAAACAGGGTGGCTTTGTATTGCTTCACATATTTTATTGAGAGATATGAACCACCAAAGTGTGATGAAATGTAAGTTTCACATAGCATGGGTCTATGCTGAGAGTAATACTGGCCCCCTCACTTACCGTCATGTAATGCACAGCTGCACAGCAACCCTTCACACTGCAGTACCTTGTGTTATTGAATATATACAATAATGTGACATCTATAAAAGATAGGGGACATTCTTGGCCATTAACATTGCAGCATGGAACAGGCAGCAGCAATACACCAGTGGCGGCACCTGTATGCCATGTTGCACGGGTGACTCTATTGCAGGAATGATTGCTGTTGTGCAAGAAGAGATGCATTCCTGAAAAATGCAAAAGGTATGATGGACTTTCAGTATGGTGATGTGTGTTACAGATTGCAGCAAACAGTGTGTGCCTCATTTATGCGGTGTTAGCCCAACACAGCACCACAAGGAATCTTGCAGCACTGGCCTGCATCAAAACAAAAGGGCATGAATGTGCCATTATGTATGACATACAATACATTCTGTTCCTTTTACCCTACATCAGCACACAATGGTTTGGCATGTGGCAAAGTAGTCAACCTTGCACCATGGTGCAAATGTGCCTGTGTTGCTGGACAGATTGAAGGGAGACATACCTGCACAAAAAAAGGATTTAGTGGGCTTATTTGCAAGCCTCTTGCGCTGCTGGTGCCTCACATTTGAAATGTGAAAACGTGATGTACTGGCAGCACAAGGTTGCTGAAATTAAGCCCCTAAGATATTTTCAACTGTCTCTGTATGCTAGAGAATGCAGTACACATAGTGAAAGTTACACCACGGTGGAATATACACATTTTGGCAAGTGAGTGGATGTGTGTGTCTTTGAGTGGGACTGTGAGTGGGTGCATGACTCTCAGTGGGTCTGTGAGTGAATGTGAGGGTCTCTGAGTGGGACTAAGAGTAGGTGCATAAGTGTGTGAGTGGGTCTGTGAGAGGATGCATGGGTCTCTGAGTGTGTCTGTGGGTGGGTGTATGGATCTCTGAGTGGGACTATGAATGGCTGTGTGAGTGTCTGAATGAGCCTGTGAATGGGTGTGTGAGTCTGTGAGTAGGTCTCTGAGTGGGTATGGAACTGTATGATTGGGTCTGTGAGGGGTGTATCACTGTCTGAGTAGGCCTGTGAGTGAATGCATGAGCATCTGAGTGGATCTGTGAGTGGATGTGTGTATCTCTCAGTGGGACTGTGAGTGTTAGAAACGGGGTAGCTTGGCGCGGAGCGGGTAGGCTAAACTCCGGAGGCACTGTGTAAAGCATCTGCGCAGACTGCACTCACATGGCGACACACTAGGCACACTACAAAAGAGACTCCACACCAGGTTGTGTAAAACTAGTCTTGTATTAGGAAAACACATTAGAGTTATAATCACAGGCACATATAACGCTGTGCCAACTGTCACCAGGTAGCAATTTACAGGGGATTATGTACAAGGCAGGGCCAATCGGGCCACTGCCAGAACCATCACAGAATACAAATAGTGAATGTAACTATCAGTAGTAAATGTGTAACAGCCAGTACCTACTGGCAAGATCATGAACTTAGCAAGGTCCCTTTAGCATGAACCAAAGTAGGCATAAACCTGTGAACGAAGAGGCATCATCAGTAACATAAAAGCATGATCAACCCCTTTGGCATAAATCACATTTGCATGAGGCATAGGCCACCTTAGATCTGGTAGAAGTCCATTATGCATAAAACCATCAGTGTAACCTTAAGGGAAAAGCATTAGGCATAAATACATTATGCAGACATGGCATTACTGAGAGAGGCCTATCCTGCACAAAACCATCTGTATAAATGCAGCATCCCAATAGGCCCAGATCATAATCCCCTCATTAGGCATGAACCATGAGCATGGGGCATAAAACATAATCAGTAGAGCCCACATGAAGCAATAACCCCTTCCTTAGTTGCACATCTCATCAAGCCGTGGTGAGCACATTATACCGAACACCAATAATGTGCATAGGGGCCATCCAGGGACACATCAATACATCTGGGCATCAACCTTAGGCATAAAACCACATTATGCATCATAACAGCAGAAGTCACGTGGGGTATAGACACATTTGCATGCAACACCTCACTAGCATGAAACCATTAGGCATAAGAATATATTGTCCCACAATCAGCCATTAAATCAATCATGCGTACATCATGGCATCATCATGTGCATATTATGCATGCCACCAACGTTGCAGTCTAGCCCGTGGCGCCACTGCGCCCGGGGAGCCCCTACCCTGGGACTCTAACCCTCCGAATGGCGCAACCGTTGCAGCTGCCCGCCCTTGCGCGGCGCAGCTGAGGAAAGTTAAGTCTGCAATCAACAAGTTCTGGCCAAGTTAGAGCCCCTTGAAGCCTCACTCTGGGACTCCCAAGCAAAGGTGGCCGCACGTTGCAGCTGCCCACTGTCAGACGGGGCCAGCTGTGAAATCAGCACCGGGGCCGGCACCGACAATGTACCCCGATGCCCCCTCCGGGACTCTAAAGGTAAAAATATGCCCAAAAAGAGTACTGGCACCACGGTGCAATTGGGAGCCCCACTCCGGGACTCCGGGTGACCAGATTGCCACCACGTTGCAGCTGCCCGCCGCCGCAGTGCAGCTGTACAGGGAGACCAGCATTGGCACTTCTGGTACCACTCCTGGCCCCCTCGGTACTCCCTAGCAGCCCCGCACCCTCACCGGGAATCCTCTTCGTCCGGTTCAGCTCACTGGCACAAAAGCAGATTGGCTCGGTGTCCCGATGCTTCCGGGAACACCGCCGCTGCACCCGGGGAGTTCCACACTCACCGGAGCTCCCGGGGACTCCTCGCGCCGCTCCTCCTTGGCCACCGGACTTCCTCCGGTACTGCTCCCGACTCGTGGGGCTCTCCGCAGCACACGAGAGCCCCGTCCGGTGCCTCACTTTCCCCGGGCCACACCTCGTGGGCCCGGGACTTCTGGTTTTCCGCTTGGGGAGGTGGGGTAGGCTCCCGTCCTCCCTTCCGCCCGCGCTCTTGACTCCGGCCGGCAGTGGCTTCCGTCGCGCAGCTCCGCCCACCTCCAGGCAGGCTGCCCGGCTTCCTCGTCGCGTTTGCGGTGCTTCTTCTCCCCAGGACGCAGCAGTGATTTCTTCGGCGGTTTCAAAGTGCGGCGGCAATGCGGGGTGGGCTCCCGCCTACTTTTTTAAAAAAAACATAACGCGGGGTGGGCACCCGCGACCAAGGTACACAACGCGTGCTGGGCTCCCGCTGCAATTTTGAATCAGCAGCTCTCCCTGGCAGCACGCGGGGTGGGCTCCCACTGTCAAGCAAGCTGGCAGGGGGGGAATCCCACACGCCGGGACTCCCTCGTAGCGCTTTGGAGTCACAGCGCTGCAGGCGTCAGCTCCTCTTCTCCTGGGCACAGTTGTAGCGCCTTGCAGCTCAGCGCTGCAGGCGTCAGCTCCTCACTCCTGGGCAGACCAAGCGCTCACAGGGTGCTGTAAAGCAGGCAGAGCTGGAATAAAGGTATGGCGCTCACCAGGTGCTGGGTTTAGGGAACCAGGAGAGCACAGTCAATGCTGGGCAAGATCAGCAGGCAGTGGGCAGCTCATCATAATAGGACAGCAGTTCCTTGGAACAGTCAACCCCCATAATGTGGCACTCCTCCGGACACAGCAGTCTTTGCTCCAGTAAAGGTCTCTCACTGGCCCTGTGGACAGCAGAGGGGTACAGATGGGCACAGGGGCCAGCGCGCAGGCCCTGGTGGCGGTACCTCCTGGCAGAGTGTCCCGTCAAAGTCCAAGTACAGCACACCCACATGGAGTCTCAGCTCCTCTATATATATGCCCCTCACCCCACCTACTGGAAAAGGCCAGAAGCTTCTGGAAGGCTCCCCGGGGGAACCGGTCCCAACTGGTTTTGGGGGAGGTGTAGAGCACCCTGTCACTTCGAGAACTAGACCGGCAACCCACCTCAGGCGGGCAGGCACAAAGCCCACCAAAAATGGCGACTTGTTAAAAGTGACATTTCTCCAACAGCGTAAATAAACCTGCGTACACCCTTGCGCAGCATTTATTGTTTTCCGTTCAACCACCCCACATAACATATTTATCTTGTTTCATTTAGAGTTATCCATAGGGAGTGGAAGTTCCCAATCCTAGCCTATGGAAGGCAGAAAGCACACGCACTTTGCACTGCTAACCGGCGCTAAAGTGCTCAGAGTCCTGAAACCACCTACTTCATGTTATGAAAAAGACTAGGGGGAAGGCAAAAAAGTTCCGGGATGAACCTGCAAGCAGGGCCAAGTCCAACAGTGAGTATGTTCATAAGTGTCTGAGTAGACCTGTGAGTGGCTGCATGAGTCTGTGAGTGAGTGTGTGAGTCTCTGAGTGTGTTTGTGAGTGGGTGTATGAGTCTCTGAGAGGGTCTGTGAGTGGACGCATGAGTCTTTGAGTGGGCCTGTGAAGGGATGGATGAGTGTCTGAGTAGATCTGTGAGTGGGTATATGAGTGTCTGACTGGATCTCTGAGTGAGTGCATGAGTGTCAGAATAGGTCTGTGAGTAGTTATGTGAGTGTCTGAGTGGGCCTGTGAGTGGGTGTATGAGTGTCTGAGTGGGTGTGTGAATGTCTGAGTGTGTCTGTGAATGAGTGTATAAGAGTCTGAGTCGGTCTGTAAGTAGGTCATGAGTATCTGACTGGGTCTGATAGTGGGTGCATCACTGTCTGAGTGGGTCTGTGAGTGGGTGTATGAGTCTTTGAGTGGGTCTACAAAGGGAGTGTGAGTCTCTGAGTGGATCTGTGAGTGAGTGCATGAGTGTCAGAGTGGACGTCTGAGTGAATGCATGAGTGTCAGAGTAGCTCTGTGAGTGGTTACATGAGTGTCTGAGTGGGTGTGTGAGTGTCTGAGTGGGTTTTTGAATGGGTTTGTGAGAGTCTGAGTGGGTCAGTGAGTGGGTACATGAGTTTCTGACTTGGCCTGAAAGTGGGTGCATCATTGTCTGTGTGGGTCTGTGAGTGGTTGTCTTTGTGCCTGAGTGCATCTGTGAGTGACTGCAAGAGTGTCTGACTGGGTCTGAGAGTAGGTGCATGAGTCTATTTGTGGGTCTGTGACTGGGTGCATGAATGTCTGAGTGGGTGCGTGCATCTCTGAGTTTGTCTTTGAGTGAATGCTTTACTGTCTGAATAAGTCACTGAATATATTTTTGTCGTTTTACACATGGTTCAGAGTTGGTCCTATTTCAGGGGAAAATCTGTGCTCTTCCTGGCGGTGCATACCTCTGCGGTGAAACCAAGCTTCTTCTATGTCTAGAAATACCTCCCTCTTGTAGAAGAATGGGGCGCACTCGCAGAGTGGCAATGAAGAGTTTTTATTGGTTTAGCTGCACTGGTAACCCGAAGTGTTTTGCTCATCACGAGCTTGTTCTCAGGTGTAAGAATTCACAGTCATTAAAATTGCAGATGAAACAGAAACCGTTTGCACAATTGTATTTAGACCTGTAGTGGACTCCCAGATGGGTTATTGTTATACTGCATCTGTGGTCCCATACAATGCAATTAAAGCCCTCCAGTGGGAAATGTCTGTTGTCTTGCCGTATTTGTGCTGAATACCTCAAATGTACTGCCAATCTTTGCTTTGCATTAAGCCAGCTTTGAGGGTTATGCAGACCCATGCCGCAGCCATCTACTGCGGCTGCCTTCCCCTGTTGTTTTACACGTTTTTCAGAGTTGGTCCTTTTTGGGGGGAAATGGGCACTCTTGCTGGTGGTGCATACCTCTGTGATGGAACCAAGCCTCTTGTCTGTCCAGAAACACCTTCCTCTTGCATAAGAAAGAGTTGCACTCGCAAAATGGCAGTGAAGAGTTTTTAATTGGTTTAACTACTCTGGCAACCCGGTGCTGAATACCTCAAATCAACTGTCAATGTTTGCTCCGCATTAAGCCAACTTATATATACTGGCAGTCGCCAGTAGGTAGTTATAGTTAGGACCTTGTTTCTGTTCAAAAAGTGTTTATTCTTTTGCCAATATCTTTAGCGCCGTTTGATGAATCTTCGCGAATTTTTCAAAACTAATGGCCCGCTCAGGTCAGCTCCTGCCTTGAAAGTTTCGGGGTGATTCGTCAAGCGGGGGCTGAGAAAAAAGGGGTCCCAAAACGCGTTTTCTCCATGTTAATTTCCATAGGAAACTTTAGACAAGGCTACAGCCCGAATTGCTGAACGGAATTACACCAAATTTGGTAAAAGGTAGGTTTTGGTTCAGAAAGCGACCTTTTTTTAAATGGTGTAAATCCGTTCAGTAGTTCCTGAGAAATTGATGCATAAAAAAATATTACTATCAGGTGACCGTGGTGGATCAGCGAACCCTCCTGATCACGAGCAGACTTCTGATAGGCTGCCAACCCTTCAAACTAGGAAATGTTGGCAGCCATCATATGACTCAGTTGAACCGAGTCACAAGAAAAAAGGTAAAAAAAGGTTTAAAAACAAGAAAATGGGTCAGGGTAGAAACACCCTGACCCTCTAGGACTGCTAAGGTGGTCCCACAGGGACCCCCAGGGCCAAAAAAAGCATGTTTTCTTTAATTTATGTCGGAATTCGTGTTGAGTCCGTGAATCTGGCAGAAAATTTAAAAAAGAAAATCAAGCACAGGCTCCTGTGCTTTGTTTGTTTTAAGCCCCCGGGTGGGCCAGGTCCCGGGGGCAATGCATAATTATGTAGCGGGGGCCCTGCAGGGCCCCTGCTGCCCCGGAGACCACCACCTCCCCGGGGCTATACTCATTTAAATGCGGGGGGCATGCGCAACCCCCCGCAGCCCAGGGGACCGCCACCTCCCTGGGGCTTTTTCAAAGTAAAGTGCGTGAGGGGGCTCCTGCCTCCCACGCTGCCCCGGGGACTGCCACCTCCCCAGGGCTTTCATATTTAAATGCGGGGGGGACCTCACGCCCCCGCAGCCCCGGGGACCACCACCTCTCCAGGGCTATTTTGAAAATTAAAAGGTGTGGGGGAGCTCCCACCCCCCACACTGCCCCGGGGACTGCTACCTCTTCGGGGCATTGACTATGCAAATACCGGTGGTCCGTTGTGAAGCCCCGGCCCCAGGGACCACCACCTCCCCGGGGCTTTAAGCATATGTTGGATCGGGGCTGCAGGGCCCCCCTCGTGGAGCCCTCCATGGCCCCGGGGACTGCCACCCCCCAGGGCCAGCTCCAGCAATGTCCAAGGGTGCCCTCCCCGGGACATTGCAGTTTGCTATGCCAGGGAGGGAGCACTGCTCCCGCCCTAACATAGCGAACACTGCTTCGCTTCATGGAAGCGAGAGCAGGAAACCTGCTCTCGCTTCCATGAAGCAAAGCAGAATTGCTTTTGGGCAACGGGAGCTGCTTGTCAGAAGCTCCCTTTGCCCAAAAGCAATGCCGGCTCCCGAAGGAGGCGGTGAGTGGGTGGGACCGCGGGGGCATTGGGGCTCCCCCCACGGTCTCCAATGAAATGGCCATGCCCGGGGATGGGGTCCCCAGGGCCAAAAATGGCCTGGGAGGGGGGGCAATTGGCCCCCCTACCCTTTTTAATTATTATTATTTTTTAAAACACATAAGGCTGGGCCCTGGGGTATGGGTTCCCCAGGACCGAAATTGGCCTGGAGAGGGGGACCTCATGCCCCCTCCCCTTTAAAAAAATAAAATAAACAAAGGCCTGGCCCCGGGGGATGGGGTCCCCGGGGTCATAATCGGCCTCGGGAGGGGGCTGCGCTCCCACCTCCCTTTTCAATTTTTTTTTTAAAAAATGGCTCAGGCCCCGGGAGATAGGGTCCCTGGGGCCCAAAAGGTTCAAGGGAAAGGGGGCCACACAGCCCCCTTCCTAAAATAAAAAAAAGAAAAAGAAACCAGCAACTCGCCGGAGGCCCGCCCCCTCCCTGCATGACTCTGCAAACGCACCTCCTGGCGCATTCTGGGTTGAGAGATGAAGTCCCCTTTGCTGGTGAGGGTCCTTAGGGGCCAACTAGCCCACCAGCTATCTCCAGTAAGCCCCACACAATTGCTGAGAGGAGGTCCGAGGCCATGCCCCTTTTTACAACACTCTGCAAACACGCCTCTTGGTGCACTGCTGGTGGGGCGATGAGGTTCCCTTATGTCCTGAGGACTTCAGGACTAAAGTGGACTTCATTCCCCAAGCAACAGTGCGCCAGGAGGCACGTTTGCAGAGTGTTGTAAAAAGGGGGCATGGCCTCTGATCACTCTCAGAAAACCAGCTAAGTGGGGCCTACAGGATGTAACAGGAGGGCTAGCTGGCCCCCAGGGACCATCAGGAAGCAAGGGGACTTCATTCTCCAACTAAGAGCGCACAGGGAGGTGTGTTTGCAGAGTGGTGGAGAAAAGGGGCACAGCCTGTGTCCACCTCTCAGCAATCCCACTTTGTGGGGCTTACTGGAGGTAACAGGTAGGCTAGTTGGCCCCTAAGGACCCCCAGCAGTGAAGGGGACTTCAATCCCCATTTAAGAGCACACCAGGGAGCGCGTTTGCAGAGTGGTGGGCAAAGGGGGCATGGCCTGCTATGAGAACTTAGCAATCCTGCTGTGTGGGACTTACTGGAGGTAATAGGAGGGGTAGTTGGCTCCCAAGCATGTCATTGGGGGCCAACTACCCCTCCTGTTACCTCCAGTAAGTCCCACACAGTGGGATTGCTAAGAGGTCTTCGGAGGCTATGTCCCCCTTTCTCCACCACTCTGCAAACGCGCCTCCAGGCACACTACTTGTTGGGGGATGAAGTCTACTTTACTCCTGAGGGACTTTGGAGACCAAGAAGCCCTCCTGTTACCTCCTGTAAGTCCGACGTAGTGGAATTCCTGAGCACTGGTTGGAGGCCCAGCCCCCTTTCTCCACCACTCTCCAAGCACGACTACTAGTTAATGAAGCATTTGCAATGCAATAGGTCTCGCATTTGAGAGAGTTAGAGCAATTGGCATTGTAAATTTAGATTTTTTTTACTAATGTTTTTTAGAGTGGAGTGGATGTACGTTGTGTGTAGTGCAATTATGTGGTATGTTGTGCAGTGAAAATAGGGGGATAGTAAGTATGTGGTATTTAGTGTATAGGAATTATGTGAAGTGGAATTATGTATTATGGAGAGTAATTATGTGGTGTGGTAGTCTGTGTTGTGTAGTGGTAACCTCAGGTTTAGTCTTCCTCGTTTCCATAGAAGCTAAACTATAAACTCAATGAGGCACAAAAAAAGAAGCAACCACAGAGGAGCACTTCTAGACCTAGTCAGAGGTATGAGCAGGGCCACTGGAATAATGTGCCTGTTCGGCTGCACAAATTTTCGCATAGTTATACATTTTCCGCATTTGCCACATAATTAATCATCTGCTGCGTAATCTGCAGAGTTGAACAAAAAAAAACTTGTTTGTAGCTCAAACGGCTCAAATGTTACCAAAAATGCAGGGACAAGTGTTATAGCGTGGTGGAAGGCCCTTTGCAAAGCTGGAATGGTCACCTGTTACTTATTGCAGAATGTGGGCGTTAAATTGGTACTAATGGTGCGCAAACCACTTTTGCTTCTATCTGCGCCTCTCTTGTTTCTTTCTGCAACTCTCTTGTCTCTTTCATCACTTCTGTTGCTTCTTTCAGCACTTCTTTTACTGCTTTCTGAACATCTCTTGCCTGCTTCTGCACCTCTCTTGCCTCTTTCTGCACTTCTCTTGCCTCTTTCTGCACCTCTGTTGCATCTTTCTGCAGTTCTTTTGCCTCCTGCCTCTTTCTGCATTTCTGTTGCTTCTTTCTGCACTTCTCTTGCCTCTATCTACATTTCTCTTGCTTCTTTATGTACTTCTCTTGCCTCTTTCTGCACCCCTCTTGCCTCTTTCTGCACCTGTTGCTTCTTTCGGCAATTTACTTGCTTCTTTCTGGACCTCTCTTGCTTCTTTGTGCACCCCTCTTGCCTCTTTCTGCACCCCTCTTTCTGCACTTCTCTTGCCTCTTTCTGCACCTCTCCTGCCTCTTTCTGCAGTTCTCTTGCCTCCTTCTGCACCTCTGTTGCTTCTTTCAGCACAGCTCTTGCCTCTTTCTGCACTCCTCTTGCCTGTTTCTGCACGTCTCTTGCCTTTTTCTGCACCCCTGTTCTCTCTTTCTACACCTCTCTTCCCTGGTTCTGCACCTCTCTTGCCTCTTTCTGCCTTTCTGTTGCTTCTTTCTGCACGTTTCTTTCTACATTTCTGTTGCTTCTTTCTGCACATCTCTCGCCTGTTTCTGCACCCCTCTTGCCTCTTTCTGCACTTCTCTTGCATCTTTCTTCAACTCTGTTGGTTCTTTCTGCACCTCTCTTGCTTCTTTCTGCACCTCTCTTGCTTCTTTCTGCACCCTTCTTCCCTCTTTCTGTACCTCTCTTGCCTCTGTCTGCACCCCTGTTCCCTCTTTCTGTACCTCTCTTGCCTCTGTCCACACCCCTGTTCCCTCTTTCTGTATCTCTCTTGCCTGTTTCTGCACCTCAATTGATTCATTCTTCACTTCTCTTGCCTCTTTTTGCATTTCTGTTACTTCTTTCTGCACTTCTCTTGCCTCTTTCTGTACCCTCTTGCCTCTTTCTGCACCTCTCTTGCCTCTTTCTGCAGTTCTCTTGCCTCTTTCTGCAACTCTGTTGCTTCTTTCTGCACTTCTCTAGCCTCTTTCTGCATTTCTGTTCCGAGTTAGTGCGCTTCTCTTGCGTCTTTCTACATTTCTGTTGCTTCTTTCTGCACATCTCTTGTTTCTTTCTGCACCCTTCTTCCCTATTTCTGCACCTCTCTTGCCTCTTTCTGAAGTTCTCTTGCCTCTTTCTGTATCTCTGTTGCCTCTTTCTGCACCTCTATTGCCTCTTTCTGTAGTTCTCTTGTCTCTTTATGCACCTCTGTTGCTTCCTTCTGCACTTCTCTTGCCTCTTTCTGCAACCCTCTTGCTTCTTTTTGCACCTCTGTTGGTTCTTTCTGCACCCCTCCTGCCTCTTTTTGCACCCTTCTTCCCTCTTTCTGCACCTCTCTTGCATCTTTCTTCAACTCTGTTGGTTCTTTCTGCACTTCTCTTGCTTCTTTCTGCGCCTCTCTTGCTTCTTTCTGCACCCCTCTTGCCTCTTTCTGCACCCTTCTTCCCTCTTTCTGCACCTCTCTTGCCTCTGTCTGCACCCCTGTTCCCTCTTTCTGTACCTCTCTTGCCTCTGTCCGCACCCCTGTTCCCTCTTTCTGTATCTCTCTTGCCTGTTTCTGCACCTCTCTTGCCTCTTTCTGCACTTTTCTCGCATCTTTCTGCACCTCAATTGATTCATTCTTCACTTCTCTTGCCTCTTTTTGCATTTCTGTTACTTCTTTCTGCACTTCTCTTGCCTCTTTCTGTACCCTCTTGCCTCTTTCTGCACCTCTCTTGCCTCTTTCTGCAGTTCTCTTGCCTCTTTCTGCAACTCTGTTGCTTCTTTCTGTACCTCTCTAGCCTCTTTCTGCATTTCTGTTCCGAGTTTTTGCGCTTCTCTTGCATCTTTCTACATTTCTGTTGCTTCTTTCTGCACATCTCTTGTCTCTTTCTGCACCCTTTTTCCCTATTTCTGCACCTCTCTTGCCTCTTTTTGAAGTTCTCCTGCCTCTTTCTGTATCTCTGTTGCCTCTTTCTGCACCTCTATTGCCTCTTTCTGTAGTTCTCTTGTCTCTTTATGCACCTCTGTTGCTTCCTTCTGCACTTCTCTTGCCTCTTTCTGCAACCCTCTTGCTTCTTTTTGCACCTCTGTTGGTTCTTTCTGCACCCCTCCTGCCTCTTTTTGCACCCTTCTTCCCTCTTTCTGCACCTCTCTTGCTTTTTTCTGCACTTGTGCGCCCTCTTTTTGCACCTCTCTTGCCTGATTCTGCACCTCTCTTGCCTCTTTCTGCACTTCTCTTGCCTCTTTCTGCACCTCTGTTGCATCATTCTGCAGTTCTTTTGCCTCCTGCCTCTTTCTGCATTTCTTTTTCTTCTTTCTGCACTTCTCTTGCCTCTATCTATATTTCTCTTGCTTCTTTCTGCACTCCTCTTGCCTCTTTCTGCACCCCTATTGCCTCTTTCTGCCCTGTTGCTTCTTTTGGCAATTTTCTTGCTTCTTTCTGGACCTCTCTTGCTTCTTTCTACACCCCTCTTGCCTCTTTCTGCACCCCTCTTCCCTCTTTCTGCACTTCTCTTGCCTCTTTCTGCACCTCTCCTGCCTCTTTCTGCAGTTCCCTTGCCTCCTTCTGCACCTCTGTTGCTTCTTTCAGCACGTCTCTTGCCTATTTCTACATTTCTGTTGCTTCTTTTTGCAATCTCTCGCCTGTTTCTGCACCCCTCTTGCCTCTTTCTGCACTTCTCTTGCATCTTTCTGCAACTCTGTTGGTTCTTTCTGCACTTCTCTTGCTTTTTTCTGCACCTCTATTGCTTCTTTCTGCACCCCTCTTGCATCTTTCTACACCCTTCTTCCCTCTTTCTGCACCTCTCTTGCCTCTGTCTGCACCCCTGTTCCCTCTTTCTGTACCTCTCTTGCCTGTTTCTGCACCTCTCTTGCCTCTTTCTACACTTTTCTTGCATCTTTCTGCACCTCAATTGATTCATTCTTCACTTCTCTTGCCTCTTTTTGCATTTCTGTTACTTCTTTCTGCACTTCTCTTGCCTCTTTCTGTACCCTCTTGCCTCTTTCTGCACCTCTATTGCCTCTTTCTGCAGTTCTCCTGCCTCTTTCTGCAACTCTGTTGCATCTTTCTGCACTTCTCTAGCCTCTTTCTGCATTTCTGTTCCTAGTTTTTGCGCTTCTCTTGCGTCTTTCTACATTTCTGTTGCTTCTTTCTGCACATCTCTTGTCTCTTTCTGCACCCTTCTTCCCTCTTTGTGCACTTCTCTTGCCTCTTTTTGAAGTTTTCTTGCCTGTTTCTGTACCTCTGTTGATTTTTTCTGCACTTCTACTGTCTCTTTCTGCACCCCTATGTCCTCTTTCTGAACCTCTGTTGGTTCTTTCTGCAGCCCTCCTTCCTCTTTCTGCACCCCTCTTCCCTCTTTCTGTACCTCTCTTGCCTTTTTCTGCTCCCCTGTTCCCTCTTTTTACACCTCTCTTGCCTGTTTCTGCATCTCTCTTGCCTCTTTCTGCACTTCTGTTGCCTCTTTCTGCATTTCTGTTGCTTCTTTCTGCACATCTCTTGACTCTTTCTGCATTTCTGTTGCTTCTTTCTGCAATTCTCTTGCCTCTATCTACAGTTATCTTGCTTCTTTTTGCACCTCTCTTCCATCTTTCTGCATCCCTCTTCCCTCTTTCAGCACTACTGTTGCTTCTTTCTGCACCCCTCTTGCCTCTTTCTGCATCCCTCTTCCCTCTTTCTGCACTTCTCTTGCCTCTTTCTGTACCACTCCTACCTCTTTCAGCACTTCTCTTGCCTATTTCTACACTTCTCTTGCCTGTTTCTGCACCTCTCTTGCCTCTTTCTGCACCCCTCTTCCTTATTTCTACACCTCTCTTCCCTGTTTCTGCACCTCTCTTGCCTCTTTCAGCCCTTCTCTTGCATCTTTCTGCACCTCTGTTGCTTTTTTCTGCACTTCTCCTGCCTCTTTCTGCATTTCTGTTGCTTCTTTCTCCACTTCTCTTGCCTCTTTAAACATTTCTGTTGCTTCTTTCTGCACTTCTCTTGCCTCTTTCTGCACCCCTCTTGCCTCTTTCTGCACTTCTCTTGCCTCTCACTGCAACTCTGTTGCTTCTTTCTGCACTTCTCGTGCATCTTTCCGCACCCTCTTGCCTCTTTCTGCACCTCTCTTGCCTCTTTCTGTAGTTCTATTGCCTCTTTCTGCAACTCTGTTGCTTCTTTCTGCACTTCTGTTGCTTCTTTCTGTATCCCTCTTGCCTCTTTCTGAACCTCTGTTGGTTCTTTCTGCACCCCCTGCCTCTTTCTGTACCCCTCTTCCCTCTTTCTGTACCTCTCTTGCCATTTTCTGCACCCCTGTTCCCTCTTTTTGCACATTTCTGCATCTCTCTTGCCTCTTTCTTCACTTCTCTTACCTCTTTCTACACTTCTCTTGACTCTTTCTGGATTTCTGTTGCTTCTTTCTGCACTTCTCTTGCCTCTATCTACATTTCTCTTGCTTCTTTCTGCATTCCTCTTGCCTCATTCTGTACCCCTCTTCCCTCTTACTGCACTTCTCTTGCCTCTTTCTGCACTTCTCTTGCCTCTTTCTGCTCCTCTCCTGCCTCTTTCTGCAGTTCTCTTGTATCTTTCTGCACCTCTGTTGCTTCTTTAAGCACTTCTTTTGCCTCTTTCTGCACTTCTATTGCCTGTTTCTGCACCTCTCTTGCCTCTTTCAGTACCTCTCTTCCCTGTTTCTGCACTACTCTTCCCTGTTTCTGCACCTCTCTTGCCTCTTTCTGCACTTCTCTTTCATCTTTCTACAACTCTGTTGCTTTTTTCTGCATTTCTGTTGCTTCTTTGTGCACTTCTCTTGCCTCTTTCTGCACCCCTCTTGCCTCTATCTACACTTCTCTTGCCTCTTTCTGCAACTATGTTGCTTATTTCTCCACTTTTCTTGCTTCTTTCTGCATCTCTCTTGCTTCTTTCTGCATCTCTCTTGCTTCTTTCTGCACCCCTCTTCCCTCTTTCTGCACCTCTCTTGTCTGTTTCTGTAACTCTCATGCCTGTTTCTGCACCTCTCTTGCCTTTTTCTGTACTTCTCTTGCCTCTTTCTGCACCTCTATTGCTTCTTTCTGCACTTCTCTTGCCTCTTTCTACATTTCTGTTGCTTCTTTCTGCACTTCTCTAGCCTCTTTCTTCATTTCTGTTGCTTTTTTCTGCACTTCTCTTGCCTCTTTCTACATCCCTCTTTCCTCTTTCTGTACCCCTCTTACTTCTTTCTGCACTTCTCTTGCCTCTTTATGCACCTCTCTTGCCTCTTTCTGCAGTTCTCTTTCCTCCTCCTGCGTCTCTGTTGCTTCTTTCAGCACTTCTCTTGCCTCTTTCTGCACTTCTCTTGCCTGTTTCTGTACCTCTCTTGGATTTTTCTGTACCCCTGTTCCGTCTTTCTGTACCTCTCTTGCCTGTTTTTGTACCTCTCTTGCCTCTTTCTGCACTTCTCTTGCCTCTTTCTTCACCTCTGTTGCTTCTTTTTGCACTTCTCTTGCCTCTTTCTGCATTTCTGTTGCTTCTTTCTGCACTACTCTTGCCTCTTTCTGCACCCCTCTTGCCTCTTTCTGCACTGCTCTTGCCTCTTACTGCAACTCTGTTGCTTCTTTCTGCACTTCTATTGCCTCTTTCCGTACCCTCTTGCCTCTTTCTGCACTTTGCTTGCCTCTTTCTGCACTGATCCTTCCTCTTTCTGCACTTCTCTTGCCTCTTTCTACATTTCTGTTGCTTCTTTCTGCACTTCTCTTGTCTCTTTCTGCACCTCTCTTCTCTCTTTCTGTACCCTATGTAGAACTGGTGCCATCATGAATCACGACCAGTTTTGCTAATGAGATTGTAATGTATATAAAATGATGAACCATTGTTTTGTTTGATTGGATCCCCCTCTTGCATATTCTATTTTACTTCACGAGCACTTTCTTTCTTCACATTTTCCCTTGGAGCAACCATTTCTCTATCTTGAATATTGAATATGATGATAATATGTTATGAAAAGTGACCAAATAAAATAAGAGTCACCTATAAAGCAATAGTGTGTGCCTTGTTTGGATTTTTGAGGATATACTTGAATGCTCTTTAAATGAATTAATGGTACATCTTTGATTTAGACTATACATGTACCGTATGATGTTTTAGACAACTAAGATTTAACACAAGTCTAGGACCATTGTTTTCCTATACCAATTATTACCCAGGTCCATTGACTTCTATGGGTTACCCCATTATATCTTAATGGTTCTTTCTGCACTAGAGGCTGCCTCTTTCTGCACCTCTCTTGCCTCTTTCTAAACCTCTGTTGGTTTTTTCTGCACCCCTCCTGCCTCTTTCTGCACCCCTCTTCCCTTTATCCATACTTTTCTTGCCTCTTTCTGAACCTCTCCTGCTTCTTTCTGCAGTTATCTTGCTTCCTTCTGTACCTCTGTTGCTTCTTTCAGCACTTCTCTTGCCTTTCTGCACTTCTCTTGCCTGATCTGCACCTCTCTTGCCTCTTTATGCACCCCTCTCCCCTCTTTATGCACATCTCTTCCCTGTTTCTGTACCTCTCTTGCCTCTTTCTGCACCCCTCTTGCCTCTTTCTGAACCTCTGTTGGTTCTTTCTGTACCCCCTGCCTCTTTCTGCATCCCTCTTTCTGTACCTCTCTTGACATTTTTTGCACCCCTGTTCCCTCTTTTTGCACATCTCTTGCCAGTTTCTGCATCTCTCTTGCCTCTTTCTTCACTTCTCTTACCTCTTTCTGCACTTCTCTTGCCTCTTGCTGCATTTCTGTAGCTTCTTTCTGCACTTCTCTTGCCTCTATCTACATTTCTCTTGCTTCTTTTTGCACTTCTCTTGCCTCTTTCTGCATCCCTCTTGCCTCTTTCTGCAACTCTGTTGCTTCTTTCTGCACTTTTCTTGCTTCTTTCTGCATCTCTCTTCCTTCTTTCTGCATCCCTCTTGCCTCATTCTGCACCCCTCTTCCCTCTTACTGCACCTCTCTTGCCTCTTTCTGCAACTCTCTTGCCTGTTTCTGCACCCCTCTTGCCTGTTTCTGCACCTTTCTTGCCTTTTTCTGCACTTCTCTTGCCTCTTTCTGCACCTATATTGCTTCTTTCTGCACTTCTCTTGCCTCTTTCTGCATTTCTGCTGCTTTTTTCTGAACTTCTCTTGCCTCTCTCTACATCCCTCTTTCCACTTTCTGTACCCCTCTTCCCTCTTTCTGTACTTCTTTTGCCTCTTTCTCCACCTCTCCTGCCTCTTTCTGCAGTACTCTCGCCTCCTTCTGCACCTCTGTTGCTTCTTTCAGCACTTCTCTTGCCTCTTTCTGCACTTCTCTTGCCTGTTTCTGCACCTCTGTTGCTCCTTTCTGCACTTCTCTAGTCTCTTTCGGCGTTTCTGTTGCTTCTTTCTGTACTTCTCTTGCATCTTTTTGCACCCTCTTGCCTCTTTCCGCACTTCGCTTGCCTCTTTCTGCACCGATCCTTCCTCTTTATGCACTTCTCTTGCCTCTTTCTACATTTCTGTTGCTTCTTTCTGCACCTCTCTTCTCTCTTTTTGTACCTCTTGCCTCTTTCTACAGTTCTCTTGCCTCTTTCTGCACCTCTGTTGCTTCTTTCTGCACTAGAGGCTGCCTCTTTCTGCACCTCTCTTGCCTCTTTCTGAACCTCTGTTGGTTTTTTCTGCACCCCTCCTGCCTCTTTCTGCACCCCTCTTCCTTCTTTCTGTACCTCTCTTGTCTTTTTCTGCACCCCTGTTCCCTCTTTTTGCCCGTCTCTTGCCTGTTTCTGCATTTCTCTTGCCTCTTTCTGCACTTCTGTTCCCTCTTTCTGCATTTCCGTTGCTTATTTCTGTAGGAGAGTAGGATCTGCTTCACATGGGTACCCCCACTTTTTGCTGATGCTTCACTGTTTTTCGACTTTAGTCTGGCTGGGGCCCTGCTAATCAGAACCCCAGCCTAGCTGCTTCCTCTCTAAAATGGTTTCCATGTGCCTTAGGCACATCTCTGATTGGAATCTGGAGTGCCCTTATAAGTCCCTAGTATATGGTATACTATGTACCCAGGGCATAGGTACCTCAGAGGCCTACCAGGGGCTGCAGCATGTATTATGCCACCCCTGTAAGGCCATCCAAAATGACACCACAGGTCTGCTACTGCAGCCTGGGTAAGGTGTTGCATGCACCCCTTACTGTGATCTAGGCTACCTATATCACTACATACATACACACATATAAACCTATAAGTCACTCCTATGGCAGGCCTTATCAATCCTGAAGGCAGAGTGCTTGGTTCCTATGTGAGAGGGTGCCCCTGCATGAGCAGAGCCCCTCTGCAGCGTTCGGAGACCCTTCTCTGATGCTGTTTGTAGTGCAGCCTGACCATATACTCTTAAGCGCATTATAACCTCACGTTAAATGCTAACTTTGGGATGGCTGCACGGAAACATGTCGTGTTTGGTGTCAAACATCTTGGAATACTACCCCCCGCCAGTTCTGGCAGCGGGGGTAGCATTCCACCCTTCTAGAGGGAAAGACATGTACACACCGGCCTGCCCGGTAACTTCTTGCCAAGCCCTGGCATCACAAAATGGATGCCGCTGCCACAGACACGAGTCTGGCCTCCTGCTGCTGACCGAAACTCTGGCAGGGGAGGCCTGGACAATAGGTTTCCTGTCCCAGGGAGGTGTAACCACCTCCCCAGACAGGATAGTGTGTATTGGGGCTGGGCGGGAGCACTCTCTGGTGCTTTGAAGTCTTGCACTGGGGGCACATTTGGTGTCCCTGTGCATACCCCAGTTCAAACCGGCTCAGGGGCTTCCAGCCCCTGCTCTGGCATGAAACTGGACAAAGGGAAAGGGGTGTAACCACCCCTCTGCCCTGACCCTCCCATAGGTGGGTCCCCAGAGTATGTCCAACCCCCTAACTTGGTATAAGTATGGGACCCCAGTCCTTAGGACTTTAGATTTACCTGGACGAAACTCTGACACAGAATCCTGGACCTTCGACGCTCTACTTTAAGATTAGAGGACTGAAGAATCTCCCTTGGGGTCAAGGAGTGACTCCCCTGCTTGGCAGGCACCAACAAAGCAATTGTCTGGTCTGCATCGCTGAAGCTCCCGCCCGACGCCGAAGTCTTTGCATCACCAGAGGTGGATTTCCAGACTTCTCCGAGGCTACCCTGAGTCCCCAGCAAAGCTGAGGCCCGTGGCTATCGTGGGTAACGTGGAACCGTGAGCCCTGGACACCGTGTACTTTTGTAAGTGAATCCTCTTCTGGGTCTCCCACAAAGCTGTGCTTTGGGCTCCAAATATCCCCAGCCTCCAGCACCAACTGCACCGAAGATCACTGGCCTCCACTCCACGAGTGTCCTGTGAGCCAGCTCCAAGTGCGTCCACTTGAGGCTCCTTCGCGGTCGCTAGTCCGTTGGCTAGTAGGCCCTCCCGAAGGCCAATCTTCTTCTACTTGGGATCCCTGATTGCACCATGCGTGCCCTGACTTACCTTTACTGGGTGAGTCCCACAGACCTTGCTGGTCTGCACCATCGTCCTTCTTCTATTTCCATGAGACTTGCCGTTGCCAAGGCTTGTTGGGTCCAATATGGTCGCCAACACCCCTGCAATGGACAGACGTCATGGGACAGCTTGAATCCAGCTCCTGGTTGTCGTCGACGCCTCCTGGACCTCGTGGCTGAAGAGTCAAGACAACCATCAACCTACCTGAAGCACTCGACATCGGTGGGCTTCTGCTCATCGCCTTCCTGGTCACTGGCTAGTGACCCAGACTCTGTCCCCTCTGCTTTCAGGTTCTTCAGATCTTCAATCCACCTTTGGATCCACCCGAACACTTTCGACTTGGCCGCCAGCAGCACTTTGCAGCAGATCGCCATTGAAAACGACAACGAAACCCGACCCCGAAAGACACCTATGCACCCGGCTTCCCTGGGTGAGGTAACTCGAGTACTCCGGTGCTCCCGTGGGTATAGACTCTAGAACAACCCAGTTCTAAAGGGGTTTGCTCCAAGTCCTCCTCTAAGTGTCCCTTTTCTTTAAAATTCCAACCACGACTTTCCCCATAGAAGTCAACGGCGATTCGCGGCTGTGTTCTTACACTGCACGCGTCCCCCGTGGGTCCCCTGTGTCACTACCTTGGGTGGTTCCTTGTGGTCCAAGCACTTCTACAGGCTCTAGGCCCTGTGTCTAGCTCAGTCGTGGTTCTTATACCACTTTATTGGTATATGGTTTGGTACGCCCCTAGGGCTCAAACGTGTATTTGTGCTATTACTGTAGATAACTAACTTATAACTTATGTATTTCGAACTCTAGCCTCATAAAGAGACTAGAGGGGTGTGTTTAGCAATAAATACATATATTTTGAATATATACCTGGTGTGGTCCTCTTTCATTTGGTCACTCAAGAGATTATAGACTGGTAAAACAAGCTGCTTTACATTCCTTCAAGACTTAGCCTGAAGGCTGCTCTCCATAGCTACCACTAGGATAGCTTTCAATAAAGGTTGTCTTTAACCTATCTCCAATAAGGGGTTGTTTGGACTGGTGCAAGGTGCCCACTATAATTAGTGGACAGCATATGCCAGGCCAACTTCTCACATTGGTGGCAGCGGTGGGATTCCAGCTTGCTATTGTTTTACCAGATAAACTCAATTGAATTGATCAACTGAAAACCACTAAGGGTACCTAATGTACATATAAATCAAGCTTAGTATACAGTAAGTTCTACTGAACTTAGAGTTGTGTGTTAAGGGATAGCACACCCTTTCTACAACTCAAGAGAGTTTAGTAGGCCACACTAGAGTAGGTAGTGCATACACCACACCTCACTAGTAATGTCTTCAAAGCCAGGACCCAGTGAGTCCTTGCCAGAAGCCAGTGGGCTTCTTCCCTCCAAGTATGATAAACTCCCATTCTTGGAATTGAGAGCATTATGCAATACTAGGAAGCTGAAGGCAGGCAAAAGTGCCAGCACCCAACACCTCAGAGAGGTGCTACTAGCTGATGATCTCAGCAGGCCCCTAGGGTCTGAAGGGGTAGGCAGAGAGGGTGGGGCAGAAAATGAGGAAGGGGTCAGGGGTGAAGAAACCCAGGCCCCCCTCTGAAACTGGCCAGGAAGGTGACAATGACCTTGACCTGGAAAACCCAGCTATTCCTGTGGATGAAGGGGAGGATCAGGATGACCTCACCTTTGTCCCCCCAGGAAGAGTTGAGAGTGTGCCAAGAAGGGATAGATCTCCTTCTCAGGAGTCTAACCACTCTGACACCTCAATAGGGACCTCTGTCTCTTCTCATAGGAGAGAATCCTCCCATGACAGGAGAAAGAGACTGATTCAGTATGAGCAAGCCCAGCTTGAGCTCAGAAAACAGCAGTTGGCTATAGACAGGGAGTCCCTAGATCTCTACAAAGAGAGAAAAAGATGGGACTAGAGTCCCATGGTGGCAGCAATTTCCCCAGAGATAGGGAAAGGTCTTATGACCATAGAAACCTGAGCAAGATTGTCCCTCCCTGTGAGAAGTTGGCCTGGCATATGCTGTCCACTAATTATAGTGGGCACCTTGCACCAGTCCAAACAACCCCTTATTGGAGATAGGTTAAAGACAACCTTTATTGAAAGCTATCCTAGTGGTAGCTATGGAGAGCAGCCTTCAGGCTAAGTCTTGAAGGAATGTAAAGCAGCTTGTTTTACCAGTCTATAATCTCTTGAGTGACCAAATGAAAGAGGACCACACCAGGTATATATTCAAAATATATGTATTTATTGCTAAACACACCCCTCTAGTCTCTTTATGAGGCTAGAGTTCGAAGTACATAAGTTATAAGTTAGTTATCTACAGTAATAGCACAAATACACGTTTGAGCCCTAGGGGCGTACCAAACCATATACCAATAAAGTGGTATAAGAACCACGACTGAGCTAGACACAGGGCCTAGAGCCTGTAGAAGTGCTTGGACCACAAGGAACCACCCAAGGTAGTGACACAGGGGACCCACGGGGGACGCGTGCAGTGTATGAACACAGCCGCGAATCGCCACTAACTTCAATGGGGAAAGTCGCGGTTTGAATTTAAAAGAAAAGGGACACTTAGAGGAGGACTTGGAGCAAACCCTTTGAGAACTAGGCTGTTCTAGTGTCAATACCCACGGGAGCACCGGAGTACTCGAGTTACCTCACCCAGGGGAGCCGGGTACATAGGTGTCTTTCGGGGTCGGGTTTCGTTGTCGCTTTCAATGGCGATCTGCTGCAAAGTGCTGCTGGCGGCCAAGTCGAAAGTGTTCGGGTGGATCCAAAGGTGGATCGAAGATTTGAAGAACCTGAAAGCAGAGGGGACAGAGTCTGGGTCACTAGCCAGTGACCAGGAAGGCGATGAGCAGATGCCCACCGATGTCGAGTGCTTCAGGTAGTTTGATGGTCGTCTTGACTCTTCAGCCACGAGGTCCAGGAGGTGTCAATGATGACGAGGAGCTGGATTCGAGCTGTCCCACTACGTCTGTCAATTGCAGGGGTGTCGGCGACCGGATTGGACCCAACAAGCCTTGGCAACGGCAAGTCTCGTGGAAATGGAAGAAGGACGATGTTGCAGACAAGCAAGGTCTGTGGGACTCACCCAGCAAGGGTAAGTCAGGGCACGCCTGGAGCAACCAGGGAGCCCAAGCAGAAGAATATTGGCCTTCGGGAGGGCCTACTAGCCAACAGACTAGCGACTGCGAAGGAGCCTCGAGTCGACGCACATGGAGCTGGCTCATAGGACACTCGTGGAGTGGAGGCCAGTGATCTTCAGTGCAGTTGGTGCTGGAGACTGGGGCTACTGGGAGCCCAAAGCACGACTTTGTGGGAGACCCAGAAGAGGATGCACTTGCAAATGCGATCGGTGTCCAGGTGTCATGGTTCCACGTTACCCACGAAAGCTACGGGCCTCAGCTTTGGTGGGGACTCAGGGCAGCCTCGGGGAAGTCTGGAAATCTACCTCTGGTGATGCAAAGACTTCGGCGTCCGGCGGGAGCTTCAACGATGCAGACCAGACACTTGCTTCTTTGGTGCCTGCCAAGCAGGGGAGTCACTCCTTGACCCCAAGGGAGATTCTTCAGTCCTCTAATCTTGAAGTAGAGCGTCGAAGGTCCAGGATTCTGTGTCAGAGTTTCGTCCAGGTTAATCTAAAGTCCTAAGGACTGGGGTCCCATACTTATACTAAGGTAGGGGGTTGGACATACTCTGTGGACCCACCTATGGGAGGGTCAGGGCAGAGGGTGGTTACACCCCTTTCCCTTTGTCCAGTTTCACGCCAGAGCAGGGGCTGGAAGCCCCTGAGCCGGTTTGAACTGGGGTATGCAAAGGGACACCAAATGTGCCCCCAGTGCAGGACTTCAAAGCACCAGAGAGTGCTCCCGCCCAGCCCCAATACACACTATCCTGTCTGGGGAGGTGGTTACACCTCCCTGGGACAGGAAACCTATTGTCCAGGCCTCCCCTGCCGGAGTTTCGGTCAGCAGCAGGAGGCCAGACTCGTGTCTGTGGCAGCGGCATCCATTTTGTGATGCCAGGGCTCTGGAAAGTCAGTACCGGGTATACCGGTGTGTACATGTCTCTCCCTCTAGAAGGGTGGAATGCTACCCCCGCCGCCAGAACTGGTGGGGGGGTAGTATTCCAAGATGTTTGACACCAAACACGACATGTTTCCGTGCAGCCATCCCAAAGTTAGCATTTAACGCGAGGTTATAATGCGCTTAAGAGTATATGGTCGGGCTGCACTACAAACAGCATCAGAGAAGGGTCTCCGAACGCTGCAGAGGGGCCCAGCTCATGCAGGGGCACCCTCTCACATAGGAACCACGCACTCTGCCTTCAGGATTGATAAGGCCTGCCATAGGAGCGACTTATAGGTTTATATGTGTGTATGTATGTAGTGATATAGGTAGCCTAGATCACAGTAAGGGGTGCATGCACCACCTTACCCAGGCTGCAGTAGCAGACCTGTGGTGTCCTTTGGCTGGCCTTCCAGGGGTGGCACAATACATGCTTCAGCCCCTGGCAGGCCTCTGAGGTACCTATGCCCTGGGTACATAGTATACCATATACTAGGGACTTATAAGGGCACTCCAGATTCCAATCAGAGATGTGCCTAAGGCACATGGAAACCATTTTAGAGAGGAAGCAGCTAGGCTGGGGTTCTGATTAGCAGGGCCCCAGCCAGACTAAAGTCGAAAAACAGTGAAGCATCAGCAAAAAGTGGGGTACCCATGTGAAGCAGATCCTACTCTCCTACACAACCCCCCAAACGTAGGGACATTAAACTAACCTTGCCCAGTTAAGTCTTCATGTTCTAAGTGGAAGTACCTAGAGAGTCCATCTGCATTGGCATGGTTACTCCCAGGTCTATGTTCCACTGTGAAGTCCATCCCCTGTAGGGAAATGGACCACCTAAGCAGTTTGGGGTTTTCACCCTTCATTTGTTTTAACCATAAGAGGGGCTTATGGTCTGTTTGAACAAGGAAGTGAGTACCAAACAAGTATGGCCTCAACTTCTTCAGAGCCCAGACCACAGCAAAGGCCTCCCTCTCAATGGCTGACCAACGTTTCTCTCTAGGGGTCAGCCTTCTGCTAATAAAAGCTACTGGCTGATCCTGACCTTCATCATTCAATTGTGACAGTACAGCCCCTACCCCCAATTCAGATGCATCTGTTTGGACAATGAACTTCTTGGAGTAATCAGGACTCTGTAGAATGGGAGCAGTGCACATGGCCTGCTTTAGGTCATCAAATGCCTTTTGACAGCTAACTGTCCACTGAACCTTTTTGGGCATTTTCTTGGAAGTTAAGTCATTCAGGGGTGTCACTATTGATCCATACCCCTTGACAAATCTCCTATAGTACCCAGTCAGGCCTAAAAAGGCTCTCACCTGAGTCTGGGTAGTTGGAGCAGTCCAGTCCATGATGGTCTGGATCTTGCTCTGCAGTGGTTGAACCTGGCCTCCACCCACAAGGTGGCCCAGGTACACAACCTGACTCTGCCCTATCTGGCACTTTGTGGCCTTGATAGTCAGGCCTGCTTTCTGCAGGGCCTGCAAAACATTTCTGAGGTGGACCAGGTGATCCTCCCAGGTGGAGCTAAAGACAGCAATATCATCTAGATATGCTGCACTATAGGCTTCCAGACCTGTAAGGACTGTATTCACCAACCTCTGAAAAGTGGCAGGTGCATTCTTCAGACCAAAGGGCATCACCACAAATTGGTAATGCCCACTAGGGGTTGAGAATGCTGTCTTTGGCTTTGCATCATCAGCTAGTCTGATCTGCCAGTAGCCAGCTGTCAGGTCAAATGTGCTTAGATACTTGGCTGAGGCCAAAGTGTCTATTAGCTCATCTGCCCTAGGTATTGGATGGGCATCAGTCCTAGTGACTGCATTGAGACCCCTGTAGTCCACACAAAACCTCATCTCTCTTTTCCCACCATTGGTGTGAGGTTTTGGCACAAGGACCACTGGACTAGCCCAAGGGCTATCTGAGGGTTCAATAACTCCCAAATCCAACATCTTCTGGACTTCTGTCCTGATACAGTCCCTGACATGGTCAGGTTGCCTATAAATCTTATTTTTAATAGGCAGACTGTCCCCAGTGTCCACTTCATGAGTGCACCAGGTAGTCTGACTGGGTGTCAGTGAGAATATGTGTCTGAACTGATTGAGCACCTGTCTGCAATCAGTTTGCTGCTGGGCAGTGAGGCTGCCTGCCAAGGCTACACCATCCACTGACCCATCATCAGGGTTCTGTGAGAGCAGGTCAGGGAGTGGGTCACTCTCTTCCTCCTGTCCCTCATCAGTAGCCATGAGCAAGCCCATGTCTGCCCTGTCCACATATGGTTTTAACCTGTTGACATGGAGAACCCTGTGGGGACTCCTGGGTGTTCCTAGGTTGACTAAGGGGCATATTAACAAGGCCCAGCGATAAATATCGCAAAGCGCGCTTAGCGCTTGCATATTTATCGCTCGGCTATCTCTGCAATTTATCGCCCGGTTAGCGCGTTATCAACAACGCGCATCGCCGAGGCGATAAAATTCCAGAGATAGCGTGGATCATCGCCGTTTCCATGGTGGAAAACGGCGATATCCCTAGATGATAGGACCTGTGGTCTTAGCCACAGAATCCACCTCCCATGTTAAGTATGCCTTAGTCAGAATTTAACAGATGTTAAATTCCTGCGTTAAGACATACTTAACGCGATTTAAAAATCGCTAACCCTCCTTGATAATATCGCGAAGCTGCCTTCGCGATATTATCCCTGTTTGGTTTCACAGCCATGCCTACTTTGCATCTCATTAGCGATGCAAAGTTAGAGTGTGCTAGGAACAGGCGCTAAGTCAGCAAAACACGCGATAGCGTGTCTTTGCTGATAAGGCGATGAAATTATCGCCCGCTTTTCAGCCCGAAACGGATGCAAAAGCGGCGATAATTTCATATCGCCGCCTTGTTAATATGCCCCATAATAGGTAACCTCACCCTTCTGTTCAACAATGGTATGGGGTCCACTCCATTTGTCTTGGAGAGCTGCTGGGGCCACTGGCTCCAACACCCACACCTTCTGTCTTAGCTGGTAAACAGTCAGTACAGCCTTTTGGTCATGCCAGGCATTTTGCAGTTCCTGGCTAGCCTCAAGGTTTTTAGTTGCCTTTTTCATGTACTCAGCCATCCGGGAGCGGAGACCAAGTACATAGTCCACTATGTCTTGCTTTGGGGGCTTGAGAGGTAACTCCCATCCTTCCTTCACCAAGCACAATGGACCCCTGACAGGGTGACCAAACAAAAGTTCAAAAGGGCTGTAGCCAAACCCCTTTTGAGGCACCTCCCTGTATGCAAATAAAAGGCAGGGCAAGAGTATGTCCCATCTTCGCCTAAGCTTTTCTGGGAGCCCTTTAATCATGCCTTTCAAGGTTTTGTTGAATCTCTCAACTAAACCATTGCATTGTGGGTGATAGGGTGTGGTGAACTTGTAAGTCACTCCACACTCCTTCCACATTGCTTTTAAGTATCCAGACATAAAGTTAGCACCCCTGTCTGATACAACCTCCTTAGGGAAGCCCACTCTTGAGAAAATTCCCAGGAGGGCTCTTGCCACCACAGGCGCTGTAGTGGTCCTAAGGGGAATATCCTCTGGGTACCTGGTGGCATGATCCACTACCACCAGGATAAACCTGTGCCCAGATGCTGTTTGGGGATCCATGGGACCAACAATGTCAATCCCCACCCTTTCAAAGGGAACCCCCACCACAGGTAGTGGTATCAGGGGGCCTTTGTAGTGCCACCTGCCTTGCCACTGGCCTGGCAGGTTACACAGGAGCGAAACAACTGCTTGGTGTCTTCAGACATGTGGGGCCAGTGAAAGTGAGGGACAATTCTGTCCCAAGTCTTGTTCTGGCCCAGGTGACCTGCTAAGGGAATGTCATGGGCTAGGGTCAATAGGAAGCCCCTGAACTTCAGAGGTATAACCAACCTCCTGGTGGCACCAGGCTTGGGGTCTCTACACTCTGAGTACAAGAGTCCATCATCCCAATACACAGTATGGGGACCACTAGCTTTCCCAGCAGCCTCAGCAGCAGCTTGCTGTCTGAGGGGTTCAAGAGAGGGGCAGCTCTGCTGCTCCTGGCTCAGATCTGCCCTGGAAGGGCCCCCTGTCCCCAAGAACTCAACCTGGTCAGGTTCAAGCTCCTCTGGGACAGTTCCTTCCTCAGGACTGAGATCATCCCCCTCAAGAGACTGATCTTCCTTCTGAGCCAAGGGGGAAGGCACTGCCTTTACCCTACTACTCCTCTTCTTGGAGGGCACTTGGTCCATTATTCCAGAATCCAAGGCCTGTTCAGTGTTAGACATTTTGGCTTGTGACCTGGTCACAGCAAACACATCTGCAGGGATGCCCAGCATTTCTGCATGGGTCCTGAGCTCCACTTCTGCCCAAGCTGAAGTTTCTAAGTCATTGCCAAGCAAGCATTCAACGGGTAGGTCTGCACTTACCACAACCTTCTTAAGGCCAGTTACCCCTCCCCAGGAGAAGTTAACAACTGCCAGAGTATGGTCTGTTCTGACGTTGCTAGCATTGGTCACTTGGTACATTTCACCAAGTATAATCTGCCCAGGATTCACAAGGTCTTGTGTCACCATGGTGACACTTGCCCCTGTGTCCCTAAATGCCAAAGCCTCTTTTCCATTGATTAAGGGCTGTTGCCTGTACTTGCCCAGATTACTGGGACTCACAGAGGAGGTCACATCCATGCCTCCATCACAGACTAGGACAGCCTGAGTGAGTTCTCTGACTAGGTCAGAGCTCATCTCCTTACCCAGGGTCAACCCTACTAAACCCTTGGCTTGTAGTAGTCCCACCACCAACTGTAACTGCACTAGGGGGAGCAGGTGCCTTAGGGGCATTGGTGGGGGCTGGAGTAGAGTCTTTGGACTTGGTGCAATCACTGGTCCAGTGGGTCTTTTGCTTACAGACCTTGCACCATGGTTTCCTTTGGCCTCTTCCCTTGTTAGACTGTGAATCCCCACCTGAAGAAGATTTTTGGGGGCCTTGTGAAGACTTTTGGTCTTTACCCTTCTCCCCACCCTTATCAGAGTTTTTCGAATCTTGCTTCTTAGGGTCACCACCTTGGTTCTGTACCTTCTGCCTCACCCTGGTTCTGACCCATTTGTCTGCCTTCTTTCCCAATTCTTGGGGAGAGGTCAGATCAGAGTCCACCAGGTGCTGATGCAACAGCTGATTTTGACAATTGTTAAGGATCTGCTCCCTCATGATCAGATTGTACAATCCTGTGAAGTCACATACCTTACTGCCCAATAACCAACCTTCCAGAGCCTTGGCAGAACAATCAACAAAGTCCACCCAGTCTTGAGTCTGTGCCTTTTGGGTATCCCTGAACTTTAACCTGTATTGTTCAGTGGTTAGGCCAAACCCATCAATTAGAGCACTCTTCAAGACTTTGTAATTATCAGCATCCTCCTCTCTAACAGTGAGGAGCTTATCTCTACCTTTGTCTGCAAAGGAGAGCCACAAGATTGCTGCCCACTGCTCCTGAGGGACCCTCTGTACTTTACAGGCCCTCTCTAGAGCAGTTATCCATTTGTGGATGTCATCCCCACTCTGGTAGGGAGGGACAATCTTGCTCAGGTTTCTATGGTCATAAGACCTTTCCCTATCTTTGGGGAAACTGCTGCCACCATGGGACTCTAGTCCCATCTTTTGTCTCTCTCTATAGAGATCTAGGGACTCCCTGTCTATAGCCAATTGCTGTTTTCTGAGTTCAAGCTGGGCTTGCTCATACTGAATCAGTCTCTTTCTCCTTTCATGAGAGGATTCCCTCCTATGAGAGGAGACAGAGGTCCCTATTGAGGTGTCAGAGTGGTTAGACTCCTGAGAAGGAGATCTAGACCTTCTGGGCACACTCAGTATTCTTCCTGGGGGACAAAGGGGAGGTCATTCTGATCCTCCTCCTCCTCCTCCACAGGAGGAATTGGGTTTTCCAGGACAAGGTCATTTTCACCTTCCTGGCCAGTTTCAGAGGGGGGCCTGGGTTTCTTCACCCCTGGCCCCTTCCTCATCTTCTGCCCCACCCTCTTTGCCTACCCCTTCAGACCCTAGGGGCCTGCTGAGATCATCAGCTAGTAACACCTCCCTGAGGTGTTGGGTGCTGGCACTTTGGCCTGCCTTCAACTTCCTAGTATTGCATAATGCTCTCAATTCCAAGAATGGGAGTTTATCATACTTGGAGGAAGAAGCCCACTGGCTTCTGGCAAGGACTCACTGGGTCCTGGCTTTGAAGACATTACTAGTGAGGTGTGGTGTATGCACTACCTACTCTAGTGTGGCCTACTAAACTCTCTTGAGTTGTAGAAATGGTGTGCTATCCCTTAACACACAACTCTAAGTTCAGTAGAACTTACTGTATTACTAAGCTTGATTTATATGTACCTTAGGTACCCTTAGTGGTTTTCAGTTGATCAATTCAATTGAGATTATCTGGTAAAACAATAGCAAGCTGGAATCCCACACGCTGCACACCAATGTGAGAAGTTGGCCTGGCATATGCTGTCCACTAATTATAGTGGGCACCTTGCACCAGTCCAAACAACCCCTTATTGGAGATAGGTTAAAGACAACCTTTATTGAAAGCTATCCTAGTGGTAGCTATGGAGAGCAGCCTTCAGGCTAAGTCTTGAAGGAATGTAAAGCAGCTTGTTTTACCAGTCTATAATCTCTTGAGTGACCAAATGAAAGAGGACCACACCAGGTATATATTCAAAATATATGTATTTATTGCTAAACACACCCCTCTAGTCTCTTTATGAGGCTAGAGTTCAAAGTACATAAGTTATAAGTTAGTTATCTACAGTAATAGCACAAATACACGTTTGAGCCCTAGGGGCGTACTCAAACCATATACCAATAAAGTGGTATAAGAACCACGACTGAGCTAGACACAGGGCCTAGAGCCTGTAGAAGTGCTTGGACCACAAGGAACCACCCAAGGTAGTGACACAGGGGACCCACGGGGACGCGTGCAGTGTATGAACACAGCCGCGAATCGCCGTTAACTTCTATGGGGAAAGTCGCGGTTAGAATTTAAAAGAAAAGGGACACTTAGAGGAGGACTTGGAGCAAACCCTTTGAGAACTAGGCTGTTCTAGTGTCAATACCCACGGGAGCACCGGAGTACTCGAGTTACCTCACCCAGGGAGCCGGGTGCATAGGTGTCTTTCGGGGTCGGGTTTCGTCGTCGCTTTCAATGGCGATCTGCTGCAAAGTGCTGCTGGCGGCCAAGTCGAAAGTGTTCGGGTGGATCCAAAGGTGGATCGAAGATCTGAAGAACCTGAAAGCAGAGGGGACAGAGTCTGGGTCACTAGCCAGTGACCAGGAAGGCGATGAGCAGATGCCCACCGATGTCGAGTGCTTCAGGTAGGTTGATGGTCGTCTTGACTCTTCAGCCACGAGGTCCAGGAGGCGTCGACGACAACCAGGAGCTGGATTCGAGCTGTCCCACAACGTCTGTCGATTGCAGGGGTGTCAGCGACCGGATTGGACCCAACAAGCCTTGGCAACGGCAAGTCTTGTGGAAATGGAAGAAGGACAATGTTGCAGACCAGCAAGGTCTGTGGGACTCACCCAGCGAGGGTAAGTCAGGGCACACCTGGAGCAACCAGGAAGCCCAAGCAGAAGAAGATTGGCCTTCGGGAGGACCTACTAGCCAACGGACTAGCAACCGCAAAAGGAGCCTCGAGTCGACGCACGTGGAGCTGGCTCACAGGACACTCGTGGAGTGGAGGCCAGTGATCTTCGGTGCAGTTGGTGCTGGAGGCTGTGGTTACTCGTAGCCCAAAGCACGACTTCGTGGAAAACCCAGAAGAGGATGCACTTGCAAATGCGATCGGTGTTCAGGGGTCACGGTTCCACGTTACCCACGACAGCTACGGGCCTCAGCTTTGCTGGGGACTCAGGGCAGCCTCTATGAAGTCTGGAAATCCACCTCTGGTGATGCAAAGACTTCGGCGTCCGACGGGAGCTTCAGCGATGCAGACCGGACAATTGCTTCTTTGGTGCCTGCCAAGCAGGGAGTCACTCCTTGACCCCAAGGGAGATTCTTCAGTCCTCTAATCTTGAAGTAGAGCGTCGAAGGTCCAGGATTCTGTGTCAGAGTTTCGTCCAGGTTCATCTAAAGTCCTAAGGACTGGGGTCCCATACTTATACTAAGGTAGGGGGTTGGACATACTCTGTGGACCCACCTATGGGAGGGTCAGGGCAGAGGGGTGGTTACACCCCTTTCCCTTTGTCCAGTTTCGCGCCAGAGCAGGGGCTGGAAGCCCCTGAGCCGGTTTGAACTGGGGTATGCACAGGGACACCAAATGTGCCCCCAGTGCAGGACTTCAAAGCACCAGAGAGTGCTCCCGCCCAGCCCCAATACACACTATCCTGTCTGGGGAGGTGGTTACACCTCCCTGGGACAGGAAACCTATTGTCCAGGCCTCCCCTGCCAGTGTTTCGGTCAGCAGCAGGAGGCCAGACTCGTGTCTGTGGCAGCGGCATCCATTTTGTGATGCCAGGGTTCTGGAAAGTCAGTACCGGGTATACCGGTGTGTACATGTCTCTCCCTCTAGAAGGGTGGAATGCTACCCCCGCTGCCAGAACTGGCGGGGGGTAGTATTCCAAGATGTTTGACACCAAACACGACATGTTTCCGTGCAGCCATCCCAAAGTTAGCATTTAACGCGAGGTTATAATGCGCTTAAGAGTATATGGTCGGGCTGCACTACAAACAGCATCAGAGAAGGGTCTCCGAACGCTGCAGAGGGGCCCTGCTCATGCAGGGGCACCCTCTCACATAGGAACCACGCACTCTGCCTTCAGGATTGATAAGGCCTGCCATAGGAGTGACTTATAGGTTTATATGTGTGTATGTATGTAGTGATATAGGTAGCCTATATCACAGTAAGGGGTGCATGCACCACCTTACCCAGGCTGCAGTAGCAGACCTGTGGTGTCAGTTTGGCTGGCCTTCCAGGGGTGGCACAATACATGCTTCAGCCCCTGGCAGGCCTCTGAGGTACCTATGCCCTGGGTACATAGTATACCATATACTAGGGACTTATAAGGGCACTCCAGATTCCAATCAGAGATGTGCCTAAGGCACATGGAAACCATTTTAGAGAGGAAGCAGCTAGGCTGGGGTTCTGATTAGCAGGGCCCCAGCCAGACTAAGGTCAAAAAACAATGAAGCATCATCAAAAAGTGGGGGTACCCATGTGAAGCAGATCCTACTCTCCTACAGGTCTTATGACCATAGAAACCTGAGCAAGATTGTCCCTCCCTACCAGAGTGGGGATGACATCCACAAATGGATAACTGCAATTGAGAGGGCCTGTAAAGTACAGAGGGTCCCTCAGGAGCAGTGGGCAGCAATCTTGTGGCTCTCCTTTGCAGACAAAGGTAGAGATAAGCTCCTCACTGTTAGAGAGGAGGATGCTGATAAATACACAGTCTTAAAGAGTGCTCTGATTGATGGGTTTGGCCTAACCACTGAACAATACAGGTTAAAGTTCAGAGATACCCAAAAGGCACAGACTCAAGACTGGGTGGACTTTGTTGATTGTTCTGCCAAGGCTCTGGAAGGTTGGTTATTGGGCAGTAAGGTATGTGACTTCACAGGATTGTACAATCTTATCATGAGGGAGCAGATTCTTAATAATTGTCAAAATCAGCTGTTGCATCAGCACCTGGTGGACTCTGATCTGACCTCTCCCCAAGAATTGGGAAAGAAGGCAGACAAATGGGTCAGAACCAGGGTGAGGCAGAAGGTACAGAACCAAGGTGGTGACCCTAAGAAGCAAGATTCGAAAAACTCTGATAAGGGTGGGGAGAAGGGTAAAGACCAAAAGTCTTTACAAGGCCCCCAAAAATCTTCTTCAGGTGGGGATTCACAGTCTAACAAGGGAAAAGGCCAAAAGAAACCATGGTGCAAGGTCTGTAAGCAAAAGACCCACTGGACCAGTGATTGCACCAAGTCCAAAGACTCTACTCCAGCCCCCACCAATGACCCTAAGGCACCTGCTCCCCCTAGTGCAGTTATAGTTGGTGGTGGGACTACACAGGCCAAAGGTTTAGTAGGGTTGACCCTGGGTAAAGAGATGAGCTCTGACCTAGTCAGAGAACTCACTCAGGCTGTCCTAGTCTGTGATGGAGGCATGGATGTGACCTCCTCTGTGAGTCCCAGTAATCTGGGCAAGTACAGGCAACAGCCCTTAATCAATGGAAAAGAGGCTTTGGCATTTAGGGACACAGGGGCAAGTGTCACCATGGTGACACAAGACCTTGTGGATCCTGGGCAGATTATACTTGGTGAAATGTACCAAGTGACCAATGCTAGCAATGTCAGAACAGACCATACTCTGGCAGTTGTTAACTTCTCCTGGGGAGGGGTAACTGGCCTTAAGAAGGTTGTGGTAAGTGCAGACCTACCAGTTGAATGCTTGCTTGGCAATGATTTAGAAACTTCAGCTTGGGCAGAAGTGGAGCTCAGGACCCATGCAGAAATGCTGGGCATCCCTGCGGATGTGTTTGCTGTGACCAGGTCACAAGCCAAAATGTCTAACACTGAACAGGCCTTGGATTCTGGAATAATGGACCAAGTGCCCTCCAAGAAGAGGAGTAGTAGGGTAAAGGCAGCGCCTTCCCCCTTGGCTCAGAAGGAAGATCAGTCTCTTGAGGGGGATGATCTCAGTCCTGAGGAAGGAACTGTCCCAGAGGAGCTTGAACCTGACCAGGTTGAGTTCTTGGGGACAGGGGCCCTTCCAGGGCAGATCTGAGCCAGGAGCAGCAGAGCTGCCCCTCTCTTGAACCCCTCAGACAGCAAGCTGCTGCTGAGGCTGCTGGGAAAGCTAGTGGTCCCCATACAGTGTATTGGGATGATGGACTCCTGTACTCAGAGTGTAGAGACCCCAAGCCTGGTGCCACCAGGAGGTTGGTTATACCTCTGAAGTTCAGGGGCTTCCTATTGACCCTAGCCCATGACATTCCCTTAGCAGGTCACCTGGGCCAGAACAAGACTTGGGACAGAATTGTCCCTCACTTTCACTGGCCCCACATGTCTGAAGACACCAAGGAGTTTTGTCACTCCTGTGTAACCTGCCAGGCCAGTGGCAAGGCAGGTGGCACTACAAAGGCCACCCTGATACCACTACCTGTGGTGGGGGTTCCCTTTGAGAGGGTGGGGATTGACATTGTTGGTCCCATGGATCCCCAAACAGCATCTGGGCACAGGTTTATCCTGGTGGTAGTGGATCATGCCACCAGGTACCCAGAGGCTATTCCCCTTAGGACCACTACAGCACCTGTGGTGGCAAGAGCCCTCCTGGGAATTTTCTCAAGAGTGGGCTTCCCTAAGGAGGTTGTATCAGACAGGGGTGCTAACTTTATGTCTGGATACTTGAAAGCAATGTGGAAGGAGTGTGGAGTGACTTACAAGTTCACCACACCCTATCACCCACAATGCAATGGTTTAGTTGAGAGATTCAACAAAACCCTGAAGGGCATGATTAAAGGGCTCCCAGAAAAGCTTAGGCGAAGATGGAACATACTCTTGCCCTGCCTTTTATTTGCATACAGGGAGGTGCCTCAAAAGGGGTTGGCTACAGCCCTTTTGAACTTTTGTTTGGTCACCCTGTCAGGGGTCCATTGTGCTTGGTGAAGGAAGGATGGGAGTTACCTCTCAAGCCCCCAAAGCAAGACATAGTGGACTATGTACTTGGTCTCCGCTCCCAGGATGGCTGAGTACATGAAAAAGGCAACTAAAAACCTTGAGGCTAGCCAGGAACTTCAAAAAGCCTGGCATGACCAAAAGGCTGTACTGACTGTTTACCAGCCAGGACAGAAGGTGTGGGTGTTGGAGCCAGTGGCCCCAGCAGCTCTCCAAGACAAATGGAGTGGACCCCATACCATTGTTGAACAGAAGGGTGAGGTTACCTATTTAGTAGACCTAGGAACACCCAGGAGTCCCCACAGGGTTCTCCATGTCAACAGGTTAAAACCATATGTGGACAGGGCAGACATGGGCTTGCTCATGGCTACTGATGAGGGACAGGAGGAAGAGAGTGACCCACTCCCTGACCTGCTCTCACAGAACCCTGATGATGGGTCAGTGGATGGTGTAGCCTTGGCAGGCAGCCTCACTGCCCAGCAGCAAACTGATTGCAGACAGGTGCTCAATCAGTTCAGGCACATATTCTCACTGACACCCAGTCAGACCACCTGGTGCACTCATGAAGTGGACACTGGGGACAGTCTGCCTATTAAAAATAAGATTTATAGGCAACCTGACCATGTCAGGGACTGTATCAGGACAGAAGTCCAGAAGATGTTGGATTTGGGAGTTATTGAACCCTCAGATAGCCCTTGGGCTAGTCCAGTGGTCCTTGTGCCAAAACCTCACACCAATGGTGGGAAAAGAGAGATGAGGTTTTGTGTGGACTACAGGGGTCTCAATGCAGTCACTAGGACTGATGCCCATCCAATACCTAGGGCAGATGAGCTAATAGACACTTTGGCCTCAGCCAAGTATCTAAGCACATTTGACCTGACAGCTGGCTACTGGCAGATCAGACTAGCTGATGATGCAAAGCCAAAGACAGCATTCTCAACCCCTAGTGGGCATTATCAATTTGTGGTGATGCCCTTTGGTCTGAAGAATGCACCTGCCACTTTTCAGAGGTTGGTGAATACAGTCCTTACAGGTCTGGAAGCCTATAGTGCAGCATAGCTAGATGATATTGCTGCCTTTAGCTCCACCTGGGAGGATCACCTGGTCTACCTCAGAAATGTTTTGCAGGCCCTGCAGAAAGCAGGCCTGACTATCAAGGCCACCAATTGCCAGATAGGGCAGAGTCAGGTTGTGTACCTGGGCCACCTTGTGGGTGGAGGCCAGGTTCAACCACTGCACAGCAAGATCCAGACCATCATGGACTGGACTGCTCCAACTACCCAGACTCAGGTGAGAGCCTTTTTAGGCCTGACTGGGTACTATAGGAGATTTGTCAAGGGGTATGGATCAATAGTGACACCCCTGAATGACTTAACTTCCAAGAAAATGCCCAAAAGGTTCAGTGGACAGTTAGCTGTCAAAAGGCATTTGATGACCTAAAGCAGGCCATGTGCACTGCTCCCATTCTACAGAGTCCTGATTACTCCAAGAAGTTCATTGTCCAAACAGATGCATCTGAATTGGGGGAAGGGGCTGTACTGTCACAATTGAATGATGAAGGTCAGGATCAGCCAGTAGCTTTTATTAGCAGAAGGCTGACCCCTAGAGAGAAACGTTGGTCAGCCATTGAGAGGGAGGCCTTTGCTGTGGTCTGGGCTCTGAAGAAGTTGAGGCCATACTTGTTTGGTACTCACTTCCTTGTTCAAACAGACCATAAGCCCCTCTTATGGCTAAAACAAATGAAGGGTGAAAACCCCAAACTGCTTAGGTGGTCCATTTCCCTACAGGGGATGGACTTCACAGTGGAACATAGACCTGGGAGTAACCATGCCAATGCAGATGGACTCTCTAGGTACTTCCACTTAGAACATGAAGACTTAACTGGGCAAGGTTAGTTTAATGTCCCTACGTTTGGGGGGTTGTGTAGGAGAGTAGGATCTGCTTCACATGGGTACCCCCACTTTTTGCTGATGCTTCACTGTTTTTCGACTTTAGTCTGGCTGGGGCCCTGCTAATCAGAACCCCAGCCTAGCTGCTTCCTCTCTAAAATGGTTTCCATGTGCCTTAGGCACATCTCTGATTGGAATCTGGAGTGCCCTTATAAGTCCCTAGTATATGGTATACTATGTACCCAGGGCATAGGTACCTCAGAGGCCTACCAGGGGCTGCAGCATGTATTATGCCACCCCTGGAAGGCCATCCAAAATGACACCACAGGTCTGCTACTGCAGCCTGGGTAAGGTGGTGCATGCACCCCTTACTGTGATCTAGGCTACCTATATCACTACATACACACACACAGATAAACCTATAAGTCACTCATATGGCAGGCCTTATCAATCCTGAAGGCAGAGTGCTTGGTTCCTATGTGAGAGGGTGCCCCTGCATGAGTAGAGCCCCTCTGCAGCGTTCGGAGACCCTTCTCTGATGCTGTTTGTAGTGCAGCCTGACCATATACTCTTAAGCGCATTATAACCTCGCGTTAAATGCTAACTTTGGGATGGCTGCACGGAAACATGTCGTGTTTGGTGTCAAACATCTTGGAATACTACCCCCGCCAGTTCTGGCGGCGGGGGTAGCATTCCACCCTTCTAGAGGGAGAGACATGTACACACCGGCCTGCCCGGTAACTTCTTTCCAAGCCCTGGCATCACAAAATGGATGCCGCTGCCACAGACACGAGTCTGGCCTCCTGCTGCTGACCGAAACTCCGGCAGGGGAGGCCTGGACAATAGGTTTCCTGTCCCAGGGAGGTGTAACCACCTCCCCAGACAGGATAGTGTGTATTGGGGCTGGGCGGGAGCACTCTCTGGTGCTTTGAAGTCCTGCACTGGGGGCACATTTGGTGTCCCTGTGCATACCCCAGTTCAAACCGGCTCAGGGGCTTCCAGCCCCTGCTCTGGCGTGAAACTGGACAAAGGGAAAGGGGTGTAACCACCCCTCTGCCCTGACCCTCCCATAGGTGGGTCCCCAGAGTATGTCCAACCCCTAACTTGGTATAAGTATGGGACCCCAGTCCTTAGGACTTTAGATTTACCTGGACGAAACTCTGACACAGAATCCTGGACCTTCGATGCTCTACTTTAAGATTAGAGGACTGAAGAATCTCCCTTGGGGTCAAGGAGTGACTCCCCTGCTTGGCAGGCACCAACGAAGCAATTGTCCGGTCTGCATCGCTGAAGCTCCCACCGGACGCCGAAGTCTTTGCATCACCAGAGGTGGATTTCCAGACTTCCCCGAGGCTACCCTGAGTCTCCAGCAAAGCTGAGGCCCGTGGCTATCGTGGTAACGTGGAACCGTGACCCCTGGACACCCCATACTTTTGTAAGTGCATCCTCTTCTGGGTCTTCCACGAAGCTGTGCTTTGGGCTTTGAGTAGCACCAGCCTCCAGCACCAACTGCACCGAAGATCACTGGCCTCCACTCCACGAGTGTCCTGTGAGCCAGCTCCAAGTGCGTCCACTTGAGGCTCCTTTGCGGTCGCTAGTCCGTTGGCTAGTAGGCCCTCCCAAAGGCCAATATTCTTCTGCTTGGGCTTTCTGGTTGCTCCAGGCGTGCCCTGACTTACCCTTGCTGGGTGAGTCCCACAGACCTTGCTGGTCTGCACCATCGTCCTTCTTCCATTTCCACAAGACTTGCCGTTGCCAAGGCTTGTTGGGTCCAATCCGGTCGCCGATACCCCTGCAATCGACAGACTTCGTGGGACAGCTCCAATCCAGCTCCTGGTCATCGTCGACTTCTCCTGGACCTCGTGGCTGAAGAGTCAAGACGACTGTCAACCTACCTGAAGCACTCGACATCGGTGGGCATCTGCTCATCGCCTTCCTGGTCACTGGCTAGTGACCCAGACTCTGTCCCCTCTGCTTTCAGGTTCTTCAGATCTTTGATCCACCTTTGGATCCACCCGAACACTTTCGACTTGGCCGCCAGCAGCACTTTGCAGCAGATCGCCATTGAAAACGACGATGAAACCCAACCCCGAAAGACACCTATGCACCCGGCTTCCCTGGGTGAGGTAACTCGAGTACTCCGGTGCTCCCGTGGGTATAGACTCTAGAACAACCCAGTTCTAAAGGGGTTTGCTCCAAGTCCTCCTCTAAGTGTCCCTTTTCTTTAAAATTCCAACCGCGACTTTCCCCATAGAAGTCAACGGCGATTCGCTGCTGTGTTCTTACACTGCACGCGTCCCCGTGGGTCCCCTGTGTCACTACCTTGGGTGGTTCCTTGTGGTCCAAGCACTTCTACAGGCTCTAGGCCCTGTGTCTAGCTCAGTCGTGGTTCTTATACCACTTTATTGGTAAATGGTTTGGTACGCCCCTAGGGCTCAAACGTGTATTTGTGCTATTACAGTAGATAACTAACTTATAACTTATGTACTTCGAACTCTAGCCTCATAAAGAGACTAGAGGGGTGTGTTTAGCAATAAATACATATATTTTGAATATATACCTGGTGTGGTCCTCTTTCATTTGGTCACTCAAGAGATTATAGACTGGTAAAACAAGCTGCTTTACATTCCTTCAAGACTTAGCCTGAAGGCTGCTCTCCATAGCTACCACTAGGATAGCTTTCAATAAAGGTTATCTTTAACCTATCTCCAATAAGGGGTTGTTTGGACTGGTGCAAGTTGCCCACTATAATTAGTGGACAGCATATGCCAGGCCAACTTCTCACACTTTCTGCACTTCCCTTGCCTCTTTCTGCATTTCCATTGCTTCTTTCTGCACTTCTCTTGCCTCTATTTACATTTCTCTTGCTTCTTTTTACACTTCTCTTGCCTCTTTCTGCATCCCTCTTGCCTCTTTCAGCACCTCTATTCCTTCTTTCTGCACTCCTCTTGCTTCTTTCCGCACCTCTCTTGATTCTTTCTGCATCCCTCTTACCTCTTTCTGCACCCATCTTCCCTCTTTCTATACTTTTCGTGCCTCTTTCTGCACCTCTCCTGCTTCTTTCTGCAGTTATCTTGCCTCCTTCTGTACCTCTGCTGCTACTTTCAGCACTTCTCTTGCCTCCTTCTGCACTTCTCTTGCCTCTTTCTGCATCTCTCTTGCCTCTTTCTGCAGTTCTCTTGCTTCTTTCTGCACCTCTGTTGCATCTTTCTGTACTTCTCTAGCCTCTTTCTGCATTTCTGTTCCTACTTTCTGCACTTCTTTTGCCTCTTTCTACATTTCTGTTGCTTCTCTCTGCACTTGTCTTTTCTCTTTCTGCACCCTTCTTCCCTCTTTCTGCACCTCTCTTGCCTCTTTCTGCAGTTCTCTTACTTCTTTCTGAACCTCTGTTGGTTCTTTCTGCACTCCTCTTGCCTCTATCTGCACCCCTCTTCCCTCTTTCTGAACCTCACTTGCCTTTTTCTGCACCCCTGTTTCCTCTTTCTGCACCTCTCTTCCCTGTTTCTGTATCTCTCTTGTATCTTTCTGCACTTCTCTTTCTTCACCTCTGTTGCTTTCTTCTGCACTTCTCTTGCCTCTTTCTGTATTTCTGCACTTCTCTTGCCTCTTTCTACATGTCTGTTGCTTCTTTCTGCACTTCTCTTGCTTCTTTCTGCACCTCTCTTGCTTCTTTCTACACCCATCTTGCCTCTTTCTGCACCCTTCTTCCCTTTTTCTGCACCTATCTTGCCTCTTTCTGTACCTCTCTTGCCTCTTTCTGCAGTTCTCTTGCCTCTTTCTGCACCTCTTTTTCTTCTTTCTGCACTTCTCTAGCCTCTTTCTGAATTTCTGTTTTTTTTTCCGTACTTCTCTTGCCTCATTCTACATCCCTCTTTCCTCTTTCTGTACCCCTCTTCCTTCTTTCTGCACTTCTCTTGCCTCTTTCTGCACCTCTCCTGCCTCTTTCTGCAGTTCTCTTGCCTCCTTCTGCACCTCTGTTGCTTCTTTCAGCACTTCTCTTGCCTCTCTATGCACTTCTCTTGCCTGTTTCTGCACCTCTCTTGCCTCTTCCTGCACTTCTCTTGCCTCTTTCTTCACCTCTGTTGCTTCTTTCTGCACTTCTCTTGCCTCTTTCTGCATTTATGTTGCTTCTTTCTGCACTTCTCTAGCCTCTTTTGGCGTTTCTGTTGCTTCTTTCTGCACTTGTCTTGCCTCTTTCTGTACCCTCTTGCCTCTTTCTGCACCTCTCTTGCCTCTTTCTGCACCTCTATTGCCTCTTTCTGCAGTTCTCTTGCTTCTTTCTGCAACTCTGTTGCTTCTTTCTGCACTTCTCTAGTCTCTTTCTGCATTTCTGTTCCGAGTTTTTGCGCTTCTCTTGCATCTTTCTACATTTCTGTTGCTTCTTTCTGCACATCTCTTGTCTCTTTCTGCACCCTTCTTCCCTATTTCTGCACCTCTCTTGCCTCTTTCTGAAGTTCTCCTGCCTCTTTCAGTATCTCTGTTGCCTCTTTCTGCACCTCTATTGCCTCTTTCTGTAGTTCTCTTGTCTCTTTATGCACCTCTGTTGTTTCCTTCTGCACTTCTCTTGCCTCTTTCTGCAACCCTCTTGCTTCTTTTTGCACCTCTGTTGGTTCTTTCTGCACCCCTCCCGCCTCTTTTTGCACCCTTCTTCCCTCTTTCTGCACCTCTCTTGCTTTTTTCTGCACCTGTGCACCCTCTTTTTGCACCTCTCTTGCCTGATTCTGCACCTCTCTTGCCTCTTTCTGCACCTCTGTTGCATCATTCTGCAGTTCTTTTGCCTCCTGCCTCTTTCTGCATTTCTTTTTCTTCTTTCTGCACTTCTCTTGCCTCTATCTATATTTTTCTTGCTTCTTTCTGCACTTCTCTTGCCTCTTTCTGCACCCCTCTTGCCTCTTTCTGCACCTGTTGCTTCTTTTGGCAATTTTCTTGCTTCTTTCTGGACCTCTCTTGCTTCTTTCTACACCCCTCTTGCCTCTTTCTGCACCCCTCTTCCCTCTTTCTGCACTTCTCTTGCCTCTTTCTACACCTCTCCTGCCTCTTTCTGCAGTTCTCTTGCCTCCTTCTGCAACTCTGTTGCTTCTTTCAGCACGTCTCTTGCCTATTTCTACATCTCTGTTGCTTTTTTTTGCAATCTCTCGCCTGTTTCTGCACCCCTCTTGCCTCTTTCTGCACTTCGCTTGCATCTTTCTGCAACTCTGTTGGTTCTTTCTGCACTTCTCTTGCTTTTTTCTGCACCTCTATTGCTTCTTTCTGCACCCCTCTTGCATCTTTCTACACCCTTCTTCCCTCTTTCTGCACCTCTCTTGCCTCTGTCTGCACCCCTGTTCCCTCTTTCTGTACCTCTCTTGCCTGTTTCTGCACCTCTCTTGCCTCTTTCTGCACTTTTCTTGCATCTTTCTGCACCTCAATTGATTCATTCTTCACTTCTCTTGCCTCTTTTTGCATTTCTGTTACTTCTTTCTGTACTTCTCTTGCCTCTTTCTGTACCCTCTTGCCTCTTTCTGCACCTCTATTGCCTCTTTCTGCAGTTCTCCTGCCTCTTTCTGCAACTCTGTTGCATCTTTCTGCACTTCTCTAGCCTCTTTCTGCATTTCTGTTCCTAGTTTTTGCGCTTCTCTTGCGTCTTTCTACATTTCTGTTGCTTCTTTCTGCACATCTCTTGTCTCTTTCTGCACCCTTCTTCCCTCTTTGTGCACTTCTCTTGCCTCTTTCTGAAGTTCTCTTGCCTGTTTCTGTACCTCTGTTGATTTTTTCTGCACTTCTACTGTCTCTTTCTGCACCCCTATGTCCTCTTTCTGAACCTCTGTTGGTTCTTTCTGCAGCCCTCCTTCCTCTTTCTGCACCCCTCTTCCCTCTTTCTGTACCTCTCTTGCCTATTTCTGCTCCCCTGTTCCCTCTTTTTACACCTCTCTTGCCTGTTCCTGCATCTCTCTTGCCTCTTTCTGCACTTCTCTTGCCTGTTTCTGCACCTCTGTTGCTCCTTTCTGCACTTCTCTTGCCTCTTTCTGCAATTATGTAGATTCTTTCTGCACTTCTCTAGTCTTTTTCGGCGTTTCTGTTGCTTCTTTCTGTAGTTCTCTTGCATCTTTTTGCACCCTCTTGCCTCTTTCTGCACCGATCCTTCCTCTTTATGCACTTCTCTTGCCTCTTTCTACATTTCTATTGCTTCTTTCTGCACCTCTCTTCTCTCTTTGTGTACCTCTTGCCTCTTTCTACAGTTCTCTTGCCTCTTTCTGCAACTCTGTTGCTTCTTTCTGCACTAGAGGCTGCCTCTTTCTGCACCTCTCTTGCCTCTTTCTGAACCTCTGTTGGTTTTTTCTGCACCCCTCCTGCCTCTTTCTGCACCCCTCTTCCTTCTTTCTGTACCTCTCTTGTCTTTTTCTGCACCCCTGTTCCCTCTTTTTGCCCGTCTCTTGCCTGTTTCTGCATATCTCTTGCCTCTTTCTGCACTTCTGTTCCCTCTTTCTGCATTTCCGTTGCTTCTTTCTGCACTTCCCTTGCCTCTTTCTGCATTTCCATTGCTTCTTTCTGCACTTCTCTTGCCTCTATTTACATTTCTCTTGCTTCTTTTTACACTTCTCTTGCCTCTTTCTGCATCCCTCTTGCCTCTTTCAGCACCTCTGTTCCTTCTTTCTGCACTTCTCTTGCTTCTTTCCGCACCTCTCTTGATTCTTTCTGCATCCCTCTTACCTCTTTCTGCACCCATCTTCCCTCTTTCTATACTTTTCGTGCCTCTTTCTGCACTTCTCCTGCTTCTTTCTGCAGTTATCTTGCCTCCTTCTGTACCTCTGCTGCTACTTTCAGCACTTCTCTTGCCTCCTTCTGCACTTCTCTTGCCTGATCTCCACCTCTCTCGCCTCTTTCTGCACCCCTCTTCCCTCTTTCTGCACCTCTGTTGCTTTTTTCTGCACTTCTCTTGCCTCTTTCTGCATTTCTGTTGATTTTTTCTGCACTTATCTTGTCTCTTTCTTCACCCCACTTCCCTCTTTCTGCTCCTCTCTTGCCTCTTTCTGCAGTTCTCTTGCCTCTTTCTGCACCTCTGTGTGAGAAGTTGGCCTGGCATATGCTGTCCACTAATTATAGTGGGCACCTTGCACCAGTCCAAACAACCCCTTATTGGAGATAGGTTAAAGACAACCTTTATTGAAAGCTATCCTAGTGGTAGCTATGGAGAGCAGCATCAGGCTAAGTCTTGAAGGAATGTAAAGCAGCTTGTTTTACCAGTCTATAATCTCCTGAGTGACCAAATGAAAGAGGACCACACCAGGTATATATTCAAAATATATGTATTTATTACTAAACACACCCCTCTAGTCTCTTTATGAGGCTAGAGTTCGAAGTACATAAGTTATAAGTTATTTAAACACAGTAATAGCACAAATACACGTTTGGGCCCTAGGGGCGTACTCAAACCATATACCAATAAAGTGGTATAAGAACCACGACTGAGCTAGACACTAGGCCTAGAGCCTCTAGAAGTGCTTGGACCACAAGGAACCACCCAAGGTAGTGACACAGGGGACCCACGGGGACGCGTGCAGTGTAATAACACAGCCGCGAATCGCCGTTAACTTCTATGGAGAAAGTCGCGGTTTGGAAATTAAAGAAAAGGGACACTTAAAGGAGGACTTGGAGCAAACCCTTTGAGAACTAGGTCGTTCTAGAGTCTCTACCCACGGGAGCACCGGAGTACTCTTGTTACCTCACCCAGGGAAGCCGGGTGCATAGGTGCCTTTCGGGGTCGGGTGTCGTCGTCGATTTCAATGGCGATCTGTTGCAAAGTGCTGCTGGCGGCCAAGTCGAAAGTGTTCGGGTGGATCCAAAGGTGGACCGGATTGGACCCAACAAGTTTTGGCAACGGCAAGTCTTGATGTAGATGAAGATTGACGATGATGCAGACCAGCAAGGTCTGAGGAACTCACCCAGCAAGGATAAGTGAGGGCAAGCCTGGAGCAACCAGGGAGCCCAAGAAGAAAAGGATTGGCCTTCGTGAAGGGCTACTAGCCAACGGGCTAGCGACCGCGAAGGAGCCTCGAGACGGTGCACGTGGAGCTGGCTCACAGGACACTCGTGGAGTGGAGGCCAGTGATCTTCGGTGAAGTTGGTGCTGGAGGCTAGGGCTACTCGGAGCCCAAAGCACGACTTCGTGGGAGACCCAGAAGAGGATGCACTAGCAAATGCGTGCGGAGTCCAGGGGTCACGGTTCCACGTTACCCACGACAGCTACGGGCCTCAGCTTCGCTGGGGACTCAGGGCAGCCTCGGGAAAGTCTGGAAATCCACCTCTGGTGATGCAAAGACTTTGGCGTCCGACGGGAGCTTCAGCGATGCAGACCGGACAATTGCTTCTTTGGTGCCTGCCAAGCAGGGAGTCACTCCTTGACCCCAAGGGAGATTCTTCAGTCCTCTAATCTTAAAGTAGAGCGTCGAATGTCCAGGATTCTGTATCAGAGTTTCGTCCAGGTAAATCTAAAGTCCTTAGGACTGGGTTCCCCTACTTATACTAAGGTAGGGGGTTGGACATACTCTGTGACCCCACCTATGGGAGGGTCAGGGCAGAGGGGTGGTTACACCCCTTTCCCTTTGTCCAGTTACGTGCCAGAGCAGGGGCTGGAAGCCCCTGAGCCGGTTTGAACTGGGGTATGCACAGGGACACCAAGTGTGCCCCCAGTGCAGGACTTCAAAGCACCAGAGAGTGCTCCCGCCCAGCCCCAATACACACTATCCTGTCTGGGGAGGTGGTCACACCTCCCTGGGACAGGAAACCTATTGTCCAGGCCTCCCCTGCCGGAGTTTCGGTCAGCAGCAGGAGGCCAGACTCGTGTCTGTGGCAGCGGCATCCATTTTGTGATGCCAGGGCTTGGAAAGTCAGTACCGGGCATACCGGTGTGTACATGTCTTTCCCTCTAGAAGGGTGGAATGCTACTCCCCGCCGCCAGAACTGGCGGGGGTAGTTTTCCAAGATGTTTGACACCAAACACGACATGTTTCCGTGCAGCCATCCCAAAGTTAGCATTTAACGCGAGGTTATAATGCGCTTAAGAGTATATTGTATTGTATTGTATTGTAATTGCATTTGTATAGCGCTTACTACCCCTGACGAGGCGTCGAAGCGCTTTTTCGGCGAGTAGCACGCTACTCCGGGACCCATAGAGGATTAGTGTTGAATTAGTATAGTGAAACATGCAAGTAAATTTTAAGTGGTGGATATGTTAGTCAGTTATTTGGATAGCAGAAGGATAGCAGAAGGATAGAAGAGGAAAGAAGGTTTGTATTTATATAGCGCTTCTAACCCCTGATGGGGTGTTGAATCGCTTTTTGTAGCAGTAGCACGCTACTCCGGAAACCCATAAAGGATTAGTGGTGAATTAGTATGGTGAAATATGAAAGTAATTTGAGTGGTGGATATTAGTCAGTTATTTGAAGTGAGAAGGATAGTGGAGGGATAGAAGGGAAAGAAAGGTTTGCATTCATATAGCGCCTGTTACCCCTGATGGGGTGTTGAAGCGCTTTGTTGGCGAGTAGCACGCTACTCTGGAACCCATAAAGGATTAGTGGTGAATTAGTATAGTGGAATATGGAATTAGAGAAGTGAACATGCTAGTCTGTTATTTTGATTGAAAGGGATAGTGGAGGGATAGAAGAGTGAAGGATTTCTTTTTTAGGTTATAGCAGTAGGAGGAGGCTTTTGGATGAGTAAAAGGGTTTTTGGAGGGGAAAGAGTCAGAGGGATGAGTTTAGAAAGGTTTGTTTTGGGGGATCGGTACAGTAAAGGAGGTGTCAGAAGATGCAAGGAGGGGTAGAGTAGGAGAGAGTCAAGAAAGGGTTATTTTGGGGAACATAGTAGTGGTATGGCATTTGGGATAAATGAGAGAGTGGGTGTAGAGGATATCATGATAGATGTATAGGGTGAGATAGGGTAGTGAATTGGAAAGAGTAGTAGAAAGAAGTTTGAGATGAGTCAGAAAGTTGGGCTAGAAGATATATTGAGGGAAGTATAGGCTGAGAAATAGGGTAGTGCATTGGAAATGCTAAATTTGAAGAAAGTGATAAATATATAGATCCATAAGCACATTGAAAGTATATAGATGCATAAAGGAGGTAAGTATATGCAGATTAAAGATATTGATAGAGGTAGCGGATGAGAAATAGGGTAGTGCATTGGATATGCTTTTTCAGGAGAAAAGTAACAGACACACAGATCCAAGTACATGGAGGTACATAGATGCCCAATGGGAAACAAGTACATGTAGACCAAAGAAGATTTTTTTTTTTCTTTTGTTTTTGTTTTTATAACTACATAATTATTGTACATGTTTATACAAAGCAATACACAAAGATAGGTACATATCTATAGTGTAAATCAATGCTTATGTACAGTGGGACAAATACATATGGTGGTTATTAATGGATGGTAAAATGGGCAGCATTCCTGGCCCTGGTCCCGACCTGTTTCGAACAGGCTCAAACAGGCAACTGCCCTTGTCCTCTCCGCCCTTAACAGGCTCAAACAGGCAACTGCCCTTGTCCTCTCTGCCCTTAACAGGCTCAAACAGGCAACTAGGTCAGGCTGCACTACAAACAGCATCAGAGAAGGGTCTCCGAACACTGCAGAGTGGCCCTGCTCATGCAGGGGCACCCTCTCACATAGGAACCACGCACTCTGCCTTCAGGATTGATAAGGCCTGCCATAGGAGTGACTTATAGGTTTATATGTGTGTATGTATGTAGTGATATTGGTAGCCTATATCACAGTAAGGGGTGCATGCACCACCTTACCCGGGCTGCAGTAGCAGACCTGTGGTGTCAGTTTGGATGGCCTTCCAGGGGTGGCACAATACATGCTGCAACCCCTGGTAGGCCTCTGAGGTACCTATGCCCTGGGTACATAGTATACCATATACTAGGGACTTATAAGGGCACTCCAGATTCCAATCAGAGATGTGCCTAAGGCACATGGAAACCATTTTAGAGAGGAAGCAGCTAGGCTGGGGTTCTGATTAGCAGGGCCCCAGCCAGACTAAGGTCGAAAAACAGTGAAGCATCAGCAAAAAGTGGGGGTACCCATGTGAAGCAGATCCTACTCTCCTACACTCTGTTGCTTCTTTCTGCACTTCTACTGCCTCTTTCTGCACCCCTCTTGCCTCTTTCTGAATCTCTGTTGGTTCTTTCTGCACCCCCCTGCCTCTTTCTGTACCCCTCTTAGCTCTTTCTGTACATCTCTTGCCATTTTCTGCACCCCTGTTCCCTCTTTTTGCACATCTCTTGCCTGTTTCTGCATCTCTCTTGCCTGTTTCTGGACCTCTCTTGCCTCTTTCTGCACCCCTCTTCCCTCTTTCTGCACCTCTGTTGCTTTTTTCTGCACTTCTCTTGCCTCTTACTGCAACTCTGTTGCTTCTTTCTGCAACTATCTTGTCTCTTTCTTCACCCCACTTCCTTCTTTCTGCACCTCTCTTGCCTCTTTCTGCAGTTCTCTTGCCTCTTTCTGCACCTCTGTTGCTTCTTTCTGCACTTCTACTGCCTCTTTCTGCACCCCTCTTGCCTCTTTCTGAATCTCTGTTGGTTCTTTCTGCACCCCCTGCCTCTTTCTGCACCCCTCTTAGCTCTTTCTGTACATCTCTTGCCATTTTCTGCACCCCTGTTCCCTCTTTTTGCACATCTCTTGCCTGTTTCTGCATCTCTCTTGCCTGTTTCTGGACCTCTCTTGCCTGTTTCTGCACCTCTCTTGCCTTTTTCTGCTCTTCTCTTGCATCTTTCTGCACCTCTGTCGTTTTTTTCTGCACTTCTTTTGCCTCTTTCTGCAACTCTGTTGCTTCTTTCTGCACCTATCACTTCTTTCTGCATCCCTCTTGCCTCTTTCTGCACCCCTCTTCCCTCTTTTTGCACCTCTCTTGCCTCTTTCTGTACCTCTCTTGCCTGTTTCTGGACCTCTCTTTCCTGTTTCTGCACCTCTCTTGCCTTTTTCTGCACTTCTCTTGCCTCTTTCAGCACCTATATTGCTTCTTTCTGCACTTCTCTTGCCTCTTTCTACATTTTTGTTGATTCTTTCTGCACTTCTCTAGCCTCTTTCTGCATTTCTGTTGCTTTTTTCTGAACTACTCTTGCCTCTTTCTACATCCTTCTTACCTCTTTCTGTACCCCTCTTCCTTCTTTCTGCACTTCTCTTGCCTCTTTCTGCACCTCTCCTGCCTCTTTCTGCATTTCTCTTGCCTCCTTCTGCACCTCTGTTGCTTCTTTCAGCACTTCTCTAGCCTCTTTATGCACTTCTCTTGCCTGTTTCTGCACCTCTCTTGCCTCTTCATGCACTTCTCTTGCCTCTTTCGTCACCTCTGTTGCTTCTTTCTGCACTTCTCTTGCCTCTTTCTGCATTTATGTTGCTTCTTTCTGCACTTCTCTAGCCTCTTTTGGCATTTCTGTTGCTTCTTTCTGTACTTCTCTTGCATCTTTGTGCACCCTCTTGCCTCTTTCTGCACTTCCCTTGCCTCTTTCTGCATCTCTCTTGCCTCTTTCTGCAGTTCTCTTGCTTCTTTCTGCACCTCTGTTGCTTCTTTCTGTACTTCTCTAGCCTCTTTCTGCATTTCTGTTCCTACTTTCTGCACTTCTTTTGCCTCTTTCTACATTTCTGTTGCTTCTCTCTGCACTTGTCTTGTCTCTTTCTGCACCCTTCTTCCCTCTTTCTGCACCTCTCTTGCCTCTTTCTGCAGTTCTCTTACCTCTTTCTGAACCTCTGTTGGTTCTTTCTGCACTCCTCTTGCCTCTATGTGCACCCCTCTTCCCTCTTTCTGCACCTCACTTGCCTTTTTCTGCACCCCTGTTTCCTCTTTCTGCACCTCTCTTCCCTGTTTCTGTATCTCTCTTTGTGAGAAGTTGGCCTGGTATATGCTGTTCACTAATTAAAGTGGACACCTTGCACCAGAACAATTCCACTCTTTTTTTTTTAACAATTTTTATTTTAACATATTTGAGTAAACATACAGAAAAAAGCAAAAAGACAGTTTACAACAAAATTAACAAGATAAATTCACGAAAAATAAAGATTTACACAAGGCCAGGACAAACAGCGTCAAACACATACCATATATACAAGGGCGACTTCATAGCAGAAATCATTAGCCTTATGCAATTCATCATAAGACAAAAACTAACTCTTCTACCTTAATCCTTCAACCCAATCTGTAAATGGGTTCCATATCTTTAGTCCTTTATTTCTTCCTTTCCTACCTTTTTGTTCATAAAGTGCTCTCTCCAAATTAAATATATGTAAAAGCCGGGCTTTCCATTGCAAAAAAGTTGGAGGAAGAGGATCTAGCCATGCTGAGGCAATGCATAATCTAAGCACAGACATAGCTATAAATAAAAACTCACTACTAGAATCATCTTGGGCGGTTACCCCTAATAACATAAGCTGAGGAGACATCTGTATTTCTTTTTTAACACGTATTGTAAAAAGCCTGAGACTTCACCTCTTAGAGAATCTAAACCAGAGCATGTAGAAAAAATATGGGTCATATCCGCCCCATGTACATTACATCTAAAGCAATGGGTCCCATCCACACCACCCCATTTAACAAATTTTTGCCGGGGTGATGTACAAATCAAAGAGAGTCTTAAAATGTTGAGCCCGTAAGCATGCAGTGCATAATACCAGATTCGCCATTTCTATTGATTTAAGAAGACATGAATCTGCTACATCCACCCTGACCTGCCATTTCAAAGAGTGCTTATCAAGATCGTCTGTTACACCCTCCAGCAATATGCTGTACAAAGATGAAATTGACAGACCAGATGTTCCAATAAGAACTTCCAACAATGGAATCACGGAGAACCCGACCGCCCCCCAGCTTTTTAAAAAGAAAATCTCTTATTTGCAAAAACTTTAAAAATCCAGGCGATTAATGTTAAATCTAGCCCTAACTGTATCAAAAGAAGAAATATGTTCCCCTGTCAAAAGATCGCCTATCCTAAAGACCCCTGCTTGCTCCCACTTTTGTAAATGCCTGTCTGCCACTGTCACCGGTATCAGATTATTTTCCATCAGTGGAGTGTATCTACTAAATCTGCCTAGCCCTATTCTTTTCCTAATCCATGTCCAATTTCGATATGCTGCTATTAGAGACTTATAGCGAGTCTTTTTAAAGTAATTAGGCTCATATATTTTTAACAAACAACCATTAGCCCGTAAACCAATCAAGTTTTCAAATATTGAAGGCACATAATTAGAATCAGTATCTCCTATTTTCATATCACCAAATAAAGGCCAATAATATTTTAAAGAGGCTGCTAAATAATAAAGTTTAAAATTAGGTAAACCAAGTCCGCCCCTCTCGCTAGGAAGAGATAAAAATGTATTCGATCTACGTGTCCGCTTATAGGACCATATGAATCTAGCAACTTCCTTTCAATCTGTATAAACCATACATTATGTACTTCTAAGGGAATCGTGCGAAAAATATAAAGCAGTTTAGGCAAAATCAGCATCTTAATCAGATTGCATCTACCGATTATAGATAACTTTAAATTGTCCCAGCGGCACATATCGTTCTTCATTTTGCCGATTATGGGAGTAAGATTAATGTCTATAATATCTTCAACCTTAGCTCTTACTCGTATGCCTAAATATATAGCCTCTTCCACAATCCTACTGTCTGCAGCAGAGGTAAACTTATTTGCTAAAATCTGGGTTTTTGCCCTATTCAACCGATAGCCAGAAAATAAGCCAAAATGCTCTGCCAGTGTCTCAACTTCAGCCATTGCCCTGTCCGGCTCAGAGGTAATAATAGCCACATCATCGGCATAAGCCAATAGTTTTGTATCACGGCCATGTAAGCTAAAAAAGGGGAAATATTCACAGAGGCCTCAAGACGTCGGAGAAAGGGGTCTATATATAATGCGAACAACAGGGGGGAAGATGGACACCCCTGTCTAGTACCCCTGGCTATCATAAAAGTCTCTGACTCTCCTCCCATAATTTGTAGACGAGCTGTGGGTTTTTTATACAAAGCCTGAATCGCATTAATAAACCCTGAACCGAGGCCATTAGCTTCCAGACACCTCCATAGATAACTCCATGACACACGGTCGAACGCTTTTTCAGCATCTAAAAAGGCTGCAGCTAAGGGTTTCTCTAGGACATCTGCAGCATCAAATAGCGATATAAGCCGCCTAATATGATCATCCGTCCCCCTACCCTGAATAAACCCATGCTGCCATACTGAAACTAACTGCTGCATAACCTTATTCAATCGTGATGCAAATATCTTTGAATATAATTTCACATCACTGTTTAACAATGTTATTGGTCTATAAGAACCCATATTCCTAGAATCCTTCCCTTTCTTTAAAAAATAATAATATTTGCGGTCTCCCATGATGCCGGAGAACTGGCCCCCTTTCTAACTTCTTTAAACAACCCCATGATCTCCTGGCAGACCTCCTTAACAAAAATTTTATAAAATTCTAATGGTATAGCGTCAGTACCAGTGGCCTTGCCAGATGGAAGAGCTTGCAAAGCCCCGTAAAACTCCTCCTGAGAAATTTCAGTGCCCAGAAAAAAAGCCTCCTTTTGTGATAACCTCACTTTATGTGGAAAGTCGTACTCATAATTTATATCATCCTCTGCAGGTGGGGCTACCGCCGTATACAATACCTTATAGTATTCTTTAAAGGCTTCTCTAATCTCTGTGGCATCGGACACTATATCCCCCTGCAGATTCCTAATTTGTTTTATATGCCCCATCGCTGTTTGTTGCCTAGACTTGACTGCCAAAAGTCATCCTACTGTCTCACTATATTCATAGCATTGTTGTTTTTAGCGAGGTACTTGCCAGCCGTTATATCTATGTAAAAATCACTTAAAGCAGCTTTAGTCACCATAATTGAATCTAAAATTATAGAGAGATCCCCGCCATTATTTACCTCATAAATTAATTCAGTCTCCAAAAGCGCTAATTTCTGATAGTAATGTTTAATTTGTTCAGTATTTTTCCTTTGCTTATTCCAACTATATCTCAAAGTCTCCCCTCTCACTGACGCTTAAAGGTATCCCATACCATTCCTAAGGGTGCACTATTTTTATTAAAACTAAAAAATTCGCTGATCCAACCTCTCATATAATTTACATAATCCTGATCAGAAAGAAGTGCTCTTTCGAAAGTCCATTTATTCTGTGTCCTAGTTAAACCTACCAATGGAAATTCATACACTACCGGATTGTGATCCGACATTACCCTAGGAAATACCTCTATCCTTGCATCCTTCAAAAGAGATGGTGAAACCAAAAAATAGTCCAACCTGGCAAATTTCCGATGGGGGGCCGAATAATAGGTAAAACCAGGCTCAGTGCCCCTCAAGCTGGACCATGCATCAACCAAGCCTACATCTCTAAGTAGATTTTTCATTGCCCTGCAGACTTGAGGTTTACGATTCGTGCCTACTGTGAGAAGTTGGCCTGGCATATGCTGTCCACTAATTATAGTGGGCACCTTGCACCAGTCCAAACAACCCCTTATTGGAGATAGGTTAAAGACAACCTTTATTGAAAGCTATCCTAGTGGTAGCTATGGAGAGCAGCCTTCAGGCTAAGTCTTGAAGGAATGTAAAGCAGCTTGTTTTACCAGTCTATAATCTCTTGAGTGACCAAATGAAAGAGGACCACACCAGGTATATATTCAAAATATATGTATTTATTGCTAAACACACCCCTCTAGTCTCTTTATGAGGCTAGAGTTCAAAGTACATACGTTACGAGTTAGTTATCTACAGTAATAGCACAAATACACGTTTGAGCCCCAGGGGCGTACCAAACCATATACCAATAAAGTGGTATAAGAACCACGACTGAGCTAGACACAAGGCCTAGAGCCTGTAGAAGTGCTTGGACCACAAGGAACCACCCAAGGCAGTGACACAGGGGACCCACGGGGACGCGTGCAGTGTATGAACACAACCGCGAACCACCGTTAACTTCTATGGGGAAAGTCGCGATTAGAATTTAAAAGAAAAGGGACACTTAGAGGAGGACTTGGAGCAAACCCTTTGAGAACTAGGCTGTTCTAGTGTCTATACCCACGGGAGCACCGGAGTACTCGAGTTACCTCACCCAGGGAAGCCGGGTGCATAGGTGTCTTTCGGGGTCGGGTTTCGTCGTCGCTTTCTATGGCGATCTGCTGCAAAGTGCTGCTGGCGACCAAGTCGAAAGTGTTCGGGTGGATCCAAAGGTGGATCGAAGATCTGAAGAACCTGAAAGCAGAGGGGACAGAGTCTGGGTCACTAGCCAGTGACCAGGAAGGCGATGAGCAGATGCCCACCGATGTCGAGTGCTTCAGGTAGGTTGACGGTCGTCTTGACTCTTCAGCCACGAGGTCCAGGAGGCGTCGACAACAACCAGGAGCTGGATTCGAGCTGTCCCACAACGTCTGTCGATTGCAGGGGTATCGGCGACCGGATTGGACCCAACAAGCCTTGGCAACAGCAAGTCTCATGGAAAGCAAAGAAGGACGATGTTCCGGACCAGCAAGGTCTGAGGGACTCACCCAGCGGGAATAAGTCAGGGCACACCTGGAGCAACCAGGGAGCCCAAGCAGAAAAAGATTGGCCTTCGGGAGGGCCTACTAGCCAACGGACTAGCGACCGCGAAGGAGCCTCGAGACGGTGCATGTGGAGCTGGCTCACAGGACACTCGTGGAGTGGAGGCCAGTGATCTTCGGTGCAGTTGGTGCTGGAGGCTGGGGCTACTCGGAGCCCAAAGCACAACTTCATGGGAGACCCAGAAGAGGATGCATTTGCAAATGCGTTCGGTGTCCAGGGGTCACGGTTCCATGTTACCCACGACAGCTACGGGCCTCAGCTTTGCTGGGGACTCAGGGCAACCTCAGGGAAGTCTGGAAATCCACCTCTGGTGATGCAAAGACTTCGGCGTCCGACAGGAGCTTCAGCGATGCAGACCGGACAATTGCTTTTTTGGTGCCTGCCAAGCAGGGGAGTCACTCCTTGACCCCAAGGGAGATTCTTCAGTCCTCTAATCTTAAAGTAGAGCGTCGAAGGTCCAGGATTCTGTATCAGAGTTTCGTCCAGGCAAATCTAAAGTCCTAAGGACTGGGTTCCCTTACTTATACTAAGGTAGGGGTTGGACATACTCTGTGACCCCACCTATGGGAGGGTCAGGGCAGAGGGGTGGTTACACCCCTTTCCCTTTGTCCAGTTTCGTGCCAGAGCAGGGGCTGGAAGCCCCTGAGCCGGTTTGAACTGGGGTATGCACAGGGACACCAAGTGTGCCCCCAGTGCAGGACTTCAAAGCACCAGAGAGTGCTCCCGCCCAGCCCCAATACACACTATCCTGTCTGGGGAGGTGGTCACACCTCCCTGGGACAGGAAACCTATTGTCCAGGCCTCCCCTGCCGGAGTTTCGGTCAGCAGCAGGAGGCCAGACTCGTGTCTGTGGCAGCGGCATCCATTTTGTGATGCCAGGGCTTGGAAAGTCAGTACCGGGCATACCGGTGTGTACATGTCTTTTCCTCTAGAAGGGTGGATGCTACCCCCGCCACCAGAACTGGTGGGGGGTAGTATTCCAAGATGTTTGACACCAAACACGACATGTTTCCGTGCAGCCATCCCAAAGTTAGCATTTAACGCGAGGTTATAATGCGCTTAAGAGTATATGGTCAGGCTGCACTACAAACAGCATCAGAGAAGGGTCTCCGAATGCTGCAGAGGGGCCCTGCTCATGCAGGGGCACCCTCTCACATAGGAACCACGCACTCTGCCTTCAGGATTGATAAGGCGTGCCATAGGAGTGACTTATAGGTTTATATGTGTGCATGTATATAGTGATATAGGTAGCCTACATCACAGTAAGGGGTGCATGCACCACCTTACCCAGGCTGCAGTAGCAGACCTGTGATGTCAGTTTGGCTGGCCTTCCAGGGGTGGCACAATACATGCTGCAGCCCCTGGTAGGCCTCTGAGGTACCTATGCCCTGGGTACATAGTATACCATATACTAGGGACTTATAAGGGCACTCCAGATTCCAATCAGAGATGTGCCTAAGGCACATGGAAACCATTTTATAGAGGAAGCAGATAGGCTGGGGCCCTGAATAGCAGGATCCCAGTCCAACTAAGTCATAAACCAGCAAAACACCAGGAAAAAAATGGGGGCAACCATATAGTCAGATTCCACCTTCCTACATAACCCCCCCCAAATGAAAGGAGATAAGGCTAACCGTGGCCAGTTGAGCCTATATTGACTTAGTGGCCATATAAGGAAGCACCTGCACTAGCATGGTTGCCCCCTATCTTATGGTCCACTAAGCAATCCCTCACCCTAAGGGTATGAGAGGGTCTCCACCATGGGGAATTACTACCTGTGGTGTGCTTTGGTAAAGTACAAGGCTGGTGAGGTGTCTGAGTAGGGAAGTGAGGCCCTAGGAAGGTTGGTCTCAGCTTCCTCAGATCGCTGGTCACCATGTATGCCTGTCTTTCCATGACTGAGTTGCACTGTGCTCTAAGGGTCAACCTTTGGCTGCCTACAGCTGGGGGTTGGGTCCCTTTGGATGGACCACTGGAGGGACATGGCAGGTTTGGAACCTTTTGGTCCCAGGTTTGCCCTTGCCTAACAGAGTCCTTCTGGGGAGGTCCCTACACAAAGGTATGGGGGATCCTCAGTGTGTTGAGGAATTTTCACCTGGCTAGGGCTACTAGCCTGGGTGCCCCTAATCTGCTGATGGGGGGGTTCCTCTGGACAGGGGGCCCTGGGGGGTCCACTGACCTCCCGGACCTCTGCAGCCCTGGGCTGACTGAGGCAGGGTAGAGAGGGGCAGGTTACCTGCTCCAGACTGGGTACCACCTTGGAAGGGTCCTCTGCCATCAGGGGTGTGGCCAGGCCAGGCCTGACTACCTCTGGGGCAGTTCCTTCACTAGGGGTAGGGTCAGTTCCCTGAGGAGGCTGACCCTTACCTACTGCCTGGAGGGAAGAAGACTTTTCTTCAACCCTTGTGCTCTCTTTTGGGGGAGAGTGGGCCATTCTTCCAGGCTCCACATCTCCAAAATTTTCCTGGGCTGGGGCTGTGGCCATCACAGCCCCACTAACTTTTACAGGGACGCCCAACATTCTCAGATGGGTTTGGTGTTCAACTTCAGCCCAGGCTGAAATTTCCAGATCATTGCCCATCAGGCAATCTACAGGCAAGGTTGGAGACACTGCCACTCTTTTTGGGCCTGTGACCCCTTCCCAGCTGAGATTGACTATGGCCATGGGGTGATCTGTTCTGACAACATCAATGTTGGTCACCTGGTATTTAAACTCAGGTAAAAGCTGGTGAGGGGGGACTAGGTTCCCTGCCACCATGGTGACACTAGCCCCTGTCCCTAAATGCCACAGCTTTCTGACCATTAATTATTGTCTCCAGTCTGTACCTGCCCAATGCATTGGGACCCATGGTAAAGGTGGCAAATCCTACACCACCATCAGAGTCAGAGGAGTCTGTTGAGGGGGTCCTGTCTAAACTAGGGCCCACCTCTGTTCCTCTTGCAAAAGCACCTAACTTTTTGGGAACACTACTCCCAACTGGAGGATTACTACTGGTAGTACCAGGAGGGGTGGTAGTAGTTGTTGGAGGAACATTTTCTTTATTGCCAATCCTGGGGCAACTGGGATCAGTTTTCCAGTGTCCAGGCTTTTATAGACATGGCAATAGGGTTTCTTTTCAGGAGAGGAAGGAGGTTGGGACCCACCCCCAGAAGAGGACTTTTGGGGCCCTGTAGTGGATTTATCCTTAGATTTATCCCCACCTTTCTCTTGGGACTTGGTAGAATCTTTCTTCTGGTCACCACCCTGATTCTTAGTCTTTACTCTGGTTCTGACCCATTTGTCTGCCTTCTTTCCCAATTCTTGGGGAGAGGTCAGATCAGAGTCCACCAGGTACTGGTGTAAAAGCTGGTTTTGACAATTATTAAGGATCTGCTCCCTCATAATCAAATTGTACAATCCTAAAAAGTCATGCACCTTGTTGCCATGTATCCAACCTTCCAGCAATAATGCAACTGAACGCAATGTTGGT